>PJEM01007124.1:0-100370 GCA_004023845.1 Helogale parvula | reverse complement strand
TGGCAATTACAATGAAAATATCTTGTGATAAAGAATTGAAGGACCTGAGGGCTGGGAAGAAAACCCTGGGACAAGGGACTGGGAGGAGCAGACATGAAAAGCATCATGGGCACAGAATAACAGCTTGACTCGGTGTATTGCAGAGTTAGGGCGGAGAAAAGATCAGGTTGTTGTATTTGTTTGTTTTGTTTGACTTGTCTCACGCCAGAAGGCAGAACAGGAATAACAGTTGCAGAATAATTTTCAAACAATTAGAATTGTATAAAAGTTGAGCACGTTTTCCCAAGGAATAAGTTTCCCGCCGACACAAATGTCGGTATCTGGCCAGTTCATTGTCTTTCTGGAAAACTGTAGAAAGTGGTGTACTGGGTGAGAGGTTATACTGTATTACCTTGACAATTTCTCCCAACTTTAAGAGATTATCCTTCACATAACTTTGGTTACACTTTGGAGTAGTTATATCTCCAACAAATTTTGTTGGCTCTTAAAGGAAAGCATCTAAATCTGCATTTCTTGCCATGTAAATACAGATTTAATTAACACTTGCAACCTGTGAAGACGCAAACCTTAAGTGTTAATTAAACCTCTATTTACATAGCAAGCAGTATGTAGCCTTCCATTTTCTTGTATAATACAAGGAAGCTTATTTTAAACTCCATTAATCCACTGCACGCTGGAATAATAGGATGCTCTGGGTAACTTCCAGCAAAGAGTCTTATATCACGGAGAACAACAAAAACCACAGTTTCCAAAGTCTTCTACTTCGTTCCTGCTGTTCAGTAGCAGAATACTCAGTTTAACTTTTTTCTCAATAATTTTAAGTTTCATTATAATAATAATTCCAATATAATCCTCACCCACTATAAAATGATGTATAATTTTAATAAAGGCAAACTTCATTTGTGAGAACATAGTGAATTCAAATGTATTAAACATTAGCTTTAATTTTAAAAATTGTAATATCATCTTTTCATTGCTGAGATTGTCTTTTTTAGGTTTTCTGTAGTTAAATCAGTAAGTACAGCATAGTAGTAAAAATCAATAGGAACAATTTAACAACAGAACAAACTTCTCCAAAGCAGTTTTTAAAATAAATAAATGAATCCTTTTTAAAAGATTAGCACATACAGATCTTTAGGGAAATAATATTAACCCATTTTTGTTTTGATATATTAGAATCACTGTTCTCCCATTAAGGTGTTGCCTTAATCACTTCTTTAGCGAGTTTATAAGTTGTGTTGTACCGCCTGAATGAACCGCATTTAGTTCTGCAGAACCTTCCACTTATTTGTTCAAAAGATATTTATTAACAATAATGATACGAACAGTGCAATTTTATACTCCCATTCAATTATGTGAGACATATCTTCAGTTCTAACAGAAAAATGATATACAAGTATTTCTAGAACAGTTATAAATTCATATGAAGAATGCAATGATCATAAACCATCATAAACATGTAAAAATAATGTATATAAAGATGTCATGTTTGCTTTATAATTGGCTCAGCTCTTCAGATTATCTTCCTCTTCCCTTTGGAACTTTTGAAATCAACCTCTTAACACTGTGAGAGAGACAAAAGCCATTCTGCCTGAGTTTTTGTTGATATGAAAATTCCCAATAACATTAGTTTAATACACCAAAAGAAAATAAATATCTTACATTACCCTTCTGGTAAAAGCATAAGTGTATTATAATACTATGGAAAAGTAAATATAATCCTCTTCTCCGTTTACTCAAATTGCATTTTGTGTTAGCATATTTTAGTACTGATCTGTTTTTGCTCATGCAAAATGACATTGCAAAGGACAATGAAATAAAAATAGATGCAATGAGAATTCAGAAGATCGTCCAATTATCATTGCATGAGGCAAATTACCTTTTCCATGAGTTACATCAACAGTCCACGTACAATTCAGAGAATTTGGATAAAATTCCGGGTAACCAGGTGATAAGATTGTTCCACTAGGCCCTCTAACATCTCCTCCACATAATGCTGAAAATACAAAGAAATGCAGTCATATGATCAGTCATAGTTAGAGAGGCAGAGGCTGAACAAATCTCTCTTCTCTTGAAATAGAATGAATCTGATTTTCTTTGCTTAAGCTACTTCTCGGTAATAACAGGAATGTGTAAAAGACCACTTCCAATGCTAGGAAATAGTTTCATCCACGCAGCCCTGGAGAAGAAAAAGGTATGTAATACCCTCTGGGAATTAGCTTCAAGATAACACAGCTCATCTTCCCCCATTTGAATTTGAAGTACATACTTATACATTTCTAATTACAAGTAACATTTGCATAAATTGATCATAAATTAAACATGAGTAATTAATTGTTTAGCAGCCCCTCTTTTATTAAGCTTTAAGAAAAATGAATCATTAATTATGCAAAATCATTTCTTTTTGATTCCTAAAGGGATCAGTGTCATTCTTCATACAATTCTTTTTAAAACAGTGAGCAAAGCTGCAGAAAATTTGAAGGCTGCTTCTGCACTTCTGCCTTTCTCTGGGAAGTGCCATGAACAAACTGGAATTTGTGAGAAGCTATAGCTTTGAAGCAAATACTTCAAGATAACAAAAATAAATGTATGTTTACGAATTCAGGTCAAATAAATTAAGATTTGATTCACTTTTTAGCACAAATCATAGTTTAGAATGTCAACTACCACATTCAACAAACATCAGTGGTTATGGTAACCCAGATAATTTTAAATTAAATGAGACAAAGATATATCCAGGTAAAAAAGTATATTCTAAGAGAAACAGAAAGGTATTCACACTTTATTCTATCCCACCTGGAGATGCCAGCTTGCTTGGACATCTCTTGGCAAAGGAGCTGGGGACGCAACGCATGGCTTTGTCTGTTCTGGTCCCTCTTTAACTTCCCTGGAACAACCGAAAGGGGAGTTTGGGCCTTTTGATTTCTTCCAAGTAATAATGCTAAGAAGAGTTGAGGCAACATGGCTACTATTCTACACTGCCCTGACTAGAAATAAGTTATCTGCAATTCCTGTAAGTATTTAAGCATGCAGGCTTGAACTTCTGAGTGTGTGTGTGCTTATATATTTACATATGTATACAAACTAATATCCACTTCTCTTTTTTTATTTCTTTTCCTCAACCCAGGAGTAAAAGAAGATCATTTTCAAGTACCTCTCTTGGAGTTGTCTTATAGATCGCCTCCCTGAAAACATAATAAACCCCTGCTTCCAATTCCATTCATTATCAATACATTGCAATAATATGCATGGTTTGCTCCCTTAGGCAAACCTAACCCTATTTAGAGCCTGCACAGGACTTCGTTGACTACTATCATTACTGAACCTCTCAAATTTCCTTTCAATTTTAAAAAAAGGCCCATTGTGTTTTTGTGTTCAATTTAGGAGCAAAGTATACAATTTCCACTGTATCTTCCTAATAATGGTGGTGCCAAGTTGATCTGTTTTTACTTTCCTTGTAATCCACATGCATTCTACTTCTTGACAGAGGACTGTTCACTTTTCTTAATTAGATTATTTTTACTTATGTCAATTTGTTCCTAATACACTATATTTCCTCTTATTCTCCATTGTGAGAGCTGGACTAAATAAGTAAGTCAGTCAGTGAATGAATGAATGAATAAATAAATAAATAAATAAATAAAACATGGTATGAATTTGTTGCATGAAATTGATGAATGAAGATGCCCTACCATTTGAAAGAACTGCATTTCATACAGCTAGGCTAACATTCAGTGAACAGAGAGTATAAATTAAGAGAGTTAAATTAATTTGTAAATTAAACACAGAAAAGAGATGTGAAATTTTTATTCAGAACATCGGACATGTGCTCCTGTGCATGTGTGTGTGACCAGCGTGTGTACAAGTTGTAGAGGGAAAGCCCTTCTGTACATTGGCATTCTTTTGAATAACGCTACTTTGTCAAATCTCCTCTCTGTACTTGGAGGATTTCTTGACAATTTTCTGTCAGTTACACCTACCACATCTGTGTTGAAGACAGAACATTAAAGGGGCATTCTGCAGCTAAGTGAGTAAAGTTAGATAACCATAAACACATGAACATATTTAGGAAGAATGGTCCATAACTAATATACTAGTAATTATCATTTATATTGTACTTTGATTATAACCAGATGACAAAACATTAAGTGCATTTTATGATGCAGTGGAGATTTCTGTTATGTGAGGATATTAGTAGTAGATAAAGACCTCCAAAGGAACTGACTTAAAAATAGAATTTCATAGTAAATTATGGAGAAAGAGTGTGATTTAGGTCTCTTTTTTTGAAAGGTGAAACTAAAAATATGAAAATATGACAAATATGAGAATGTGTACTTTATTTTATATCTTAATAAAACTTATGATAAAATTGCAACTGCTCACTAGTTCTTAATAAAAGCAAAACTACCACTCATATTGAACTTACAATGTGACAGGTACTACCCTGAAGCCTTTTACTTTATTAACTCAGTCAACCCCCATATCTACCCAATGAGAAAAGTACTGTAATTATTCACAATTTACAGATGAAAAGGCAAGTATAGAAGAACCCTAGCAGTCTAGTTCCAGAGTCTGTGATCTCAAGCTGACTCTATTTTTTTTAACTTTTACATTTCACAAACCAATACATTTTCTCTCCTTTTTAAATGTTTGTTTATTTATTTTGAGAGAAAGTGAGCAAGCAGGGTAGGGGCAAAGAGAGAGAATCCCAAGCAGGCTTCATGTTGCCAGAGCAGAGCCCCACATGGGGCTTGAACACATGAACGGGGAGATCATGACCTGAGCCGAAACCAAGAGTGGGACACTTAACTGACTGAGCTACGTAGGCACCACTTAAGCAGACTCTTAAATCAAGTATTGATTTGTTTTCACAACTTTTCTATTTTATATATATGTATATATATTGTTTTATATATATACATATATATATATATATATATGTTTACTTTGTAGCATTCCCCTCAAATGATCAGTCTATATAAAAATTATTCAAGGATACTTCCCATTTTCTCAGGGATTCATTTCATTCCTTTCATATTCAAATCACTCTTTTTTGAAAGCACCTAAAACCTAAGTGTGTCAGTATGCTTGTCTTTAATTGATTTATATCATGAATTCTCATTTGTCACTGGTTTTTGTCTGTAATTGAAGCAGTCTTCCATCAGCAGCAGCCACAGCACCATTTTCATCAACCTAATGAAATCCTTCATCTTTCTAAATGAGATTATTTTACATTGCAAATATTTGGAATTGTATTTGCTTTGTATATTGGCTTTTTGAACAGTCGCAAGAAATTAACAACACGTGCATTGATATAATGCATAATGATACATGCTAATGCAGGTTGAGTTGGATTAATTTTATAAGTGGATAATTTATTACAAAATATTCTATCAATCTGATGATGTTTGCTTCTCTAAAAAGTCCCCTTCCTATTAGGATGCTAAGAAAGTATAAGAAAAAAAATCAGCCTATTAGAATCAATCATGAGAAGTCTAAAATCGTAAGATGAATGAAAGAAGGCAAATTTTACATGTGTTTTTTTTTTTTTACTTTGAGATAGAAAATAGAACTCAAATACATTATAAAAGATGCAGTGATATACAGATCATTAAGAAAATTCAGTTCGAGAGATTACATAGCCATTTAAAGGGTCAACTTCATTAGAATGAGAGTGTCTAAAACAGGATGTCATGAACCTCTTGTCTATTTTTATATATCACCTCTTCTGAAGAAATTCCAGTGTATCCCATCAACCTTGCTCATGGATGCCATCTGTCTTTTGGGATGCAAACACTTTTGTAACACACATAATAGGTTTATATGTTTGTGTGAATGGCAGACAGACAAATTGTGTATCAAGTGAAACACAACAGAGAAATTAGTGAGTGATAAAAGGTACATTAAAAATCCAGTTACTTAGAGCAAACAGCTGGCAAAGAAAAGCATACAAAAGGACAGAGATGGGTAGCACAGCAAATTCACAAGGATAACCCAAAATATGAGTTGAGGGCAACTAGCCAGATATACAATGATCTTAGCTAGTAGTCATTTTCTTTTTTTCCCTCTGATTTTTGACACATATGATTACTACCTTTGTCACATGAGAAGACTCAATCTGAGCTTTAAAATAGTAAAGTCTCCTTAAAAGTCAAGCCCTTGAATATTATTGCCCAAACCTGCATAATTACACCTTGGTTTTTGCTGTGATACATATCTGGCAAGCATTCAACTGTCTAACTAGAACAGAAAATTTCTAGACAAAGCTCCATCAAAATATTTTGAGTATTACAATGGAGTATAGAAATAGTCATGATACATATCCCATTATGATTTTTGTTGTTTCTAACCTAAAGTATGTTTTCTTCTATTTCTAGGCTTCCCCAATTTGAAATGGAAACACCTATCAGAAATTCTTTTTATTTAAATTCCATGAACATTTGCTTATCTTGAAGTCTTGGATACTAAACATCAATCCATATACTCTTTTGCTAGATTAGCCTACATACTCAAATCTCAAATCTTTTAATGAGATGGAAGAAATAAGGGAGATTATGAGTGTAAGTACCTTCAGTTCAACTGTGGGTTCTGCCTCTATGACCTGGGTGATAGTGAGTTAACTGTATAAACTCTTTAGTTCTAACCCCCCTCACTCAATAAAATGGCTATAGTGTTCGTAAAACAAAATGGGATAATTTGAGGGTAAAATTGCAGTGCCAAGATAAAAGGTTAAAATAAGGGTTGTCTTAGGCAATTCAGAACATATGATCCACCCAACTATCTATCAAATAAGGTAGCTATCTTAATTAACAGTGCTTAGTTCCAAAAGAGTTATGTCATACCAGGCACATGACCTCAAATTTACCACTAGTACTCATAACAATCTTATGTCCCAACTACATAGAAAATATTACTTGGCTGTGACTTTTGACATACACACACTTTCTGGCCAAAATAGAAAGCTATTCTAGCTTTTCTTGTCTGGACCTAGATCCATTCAAATCACAGATTTATGAAAAACACTATAAGGATATTCAAGAGTGAGGTCTAAAACACAGCTAGTAAAAAGTGTGTGTGTGTGTGTGTGTGTGTATGTTAATAGAATCTCTGATGTGTCATCTTTTAAAAATATATGTTAAAGAAACAAGAAGAACATATGGTCCTTGATCTCATGAATATAATAAGGAAAATAAGAAAATAAGTATAACTATTATCTACCCCACTATCTCAAGAATGTAGACATTTTTTCATGTTTGACAATATTTCTTTAGTGGCTACAGAGTAAAGTTAATGAATATTGACTTAGTGAATCAAAAGTGGTTATAAGTTAACAAAAATTGCCGTAGTAAATAGAGAACTATAGGGTCTAAGAAAAGCTGAGATTTGCCCAGATGCCTTATCTACAGAAAGTATAATAAGTCAATGACCTTTAAAAATTGGCTAAGACTTTGATACAGTTTAGGGGAAGTGTAGGGCTTTCCAGTGTAAGGGGAAAAAAGAGATGAATGGAGGCAAAGGGTAGAAAATATAAATGCAAAGTCAAAACATAGTTAAGTATTCCTTAAAGGTTAGGAAGTATATTTCATTCATTCTTTTCATTCAATACAAATTAACGGTGTCTCAACTGTGTTATGGAAGCCGTTCTTGGCACTGAAGACATAGTAGTAAACTTAACAAAATTCTTGCTGTATAGAACTGCCATTCTGGCATAAAAGAGTATGGTAAATACAAAAAGGTATTAGAGATCGGAAAATACTATAAAAAAGTGTAATTCGAAATATATGTGAAAGATAAGGCATTAAGTTGTCTAAATAGCACAGACTCTAATTGAACTATTTCTGGCTGAAGGTTCAAGGTTCCTTGGTCAATGGCAAAACAAGATAATTTAAAAAGGATCAGTTTTCACTCAGAAACCTAAGTATACAGAAAAGAGAACTGAATTCAAAGTACTCTTTCCATCTGATAAGAATTGATAGCAAAGAGGATAATGTATCATTTTCTAGTTACATATTCTAAGTAGTACACTATTTAAATAGCTATGTAAAATTCTTAAACATGTGGCATCACTGAGGAAAGAATGCCAAATGCATAATTGTGCTTCCATTTTTAGGGATTTTACTACCTCACTATTGTGGAGAATGTGGGCAGGGAGCGGTGTATCAGTGGACTTATGTATAGGATCTGGATCTAGGCTGGCTCAGTTTTAATCCTGACTCTGCCTGACACAGATCTCATCAAGTCAGTTTACTAGGTAATAGGGTATTGAGTTCAGTTCAAGTTAATGAAAAAAATTAAGTAGTTGCTTTATACAAAACTCAGTCATTAAATAAAAATGAATAAATTCAGTCGATGTCTAGTTACGTTCAGATTGAAATAAGAATATAACAGGAAAGACCTTGATGGAGGTTCAAAGGGACAAGATCTGATCTTTCAAAACAAAAATGCCTTGTAAGATGCAGGAATGAGGCAAACTGAAAAGGACAGTCCACATGGTTAAGGATCATGAATTCCATGATTAGTAATTTGAACATTAATCCATAAGCAACAGAAAGCCATTAAGTATTTTTGACATGGGGTATAATATAAAATAACCCCAATGTGAAGGATGGAAGTTAGATTGCAAAAAGTGATCTGATGTAAGGTTGATTGTAGTTGCACTGGAAAGAGATGATGAGGGTCTGTGTTACTCTAAATCTATTCACTTTTATTATTAATAAAACATCAGCATGTTCATATACTGGGGCACTATTTTTACACTCCTGTTTCTTCTGACATTACCTCCATACTTTTTTATCTTGGTGAACTTACTTATGCCAACCGTATATGGCTTTATCAGGGCCTGGCAAACATATTACCTTTATACGACCATCTTTTATCTCAGCCATAGAAATGGATGGATACATGCTCTGGACAAGTCCAATCGGCCCTTCTCCTTTACTATAGTAATTGGTCCAGGTATGGACTGATCAGAGATCTTTTCTAGGATTTTTCTCATTGGAACAAAGAAGAACTCTCTTTCTTATCTGATCCTAGAAATATGAGACTAGAAATTTTCATGCTCCTGAGAATGTATTCTCCACCACTAAACCTTCATGTAGAAAATACTGGCTATAATTAAAGAGAATTATGTCAAGACACAGAGAAAAGCCCAGGTATAAAATGGATAGAGCTTTGAAAAGGTTTGAATTCATGTTTATAATTATCTTTAAGAAGTACACCATCTCTGCCTTTTCTAAGATTTGAATAAACAACAAATTCGGCTTTTATTTTTTTAACACCAGTGACAGTTGGGATTCTGTCACTTACAATCCTAAGAATGTTGACTGTAATAAATAGTATTGTACCAAACACAAGGAAGATGCGCTGAGGATTTCCTTAAACCTTGTTACAAAAACAAATTGGCTTAAAGCTGTTACTAAAATATGATGGTACTGAAAGTACGTGAAAATTTAATGATAAAATGACAAATGTGATCTTCCATTTTGAACAAGAATAAGTACAGGACTGGAAAATCATCTTATAAATAAAACTTAAAGCCCAGAACCAAATAATGCATAGATTTACATTGAGTGTGCTTTTCAGTGAAGCAAGTATAAAAACACTTCTCGATGTGAGGGAGGCGTTTCTTCTACTGTATTTTCACATGCATTCTGAAAAATGAAGCATTTCCGATCTATTGTACATGGAAACAAGGAAGAGGTAAGGACACTGGCATAAGACCCATCATACCCAGGAATCTGCCACCACAGGAGAGTCTGGTACACTGCCATACTGCTGCGGGACTAGGTGGAATCTGAACTAGCACGTGCTGCCTTCAAGGTGGGAGGTAATGTTCTCTCCCTTCAGTACCTTCATTAATACCAATCTGACATTTTCAATGCTTTTTGTCAAAGGTCGGAGCACACAATATGCACTTCAACTGGTTACTTTAGCACATTTTGAAAATATATATATACCATCGTTAGGCATAGAGTAAGATTGGCTGGGTATCAATGTTTACTCTGTTTTTCTTTTTGAAAGGTAGTCGACATATAATGCATTCTTTATTTTCTTTATTAATGGTCTGGCAACATAAAATTACCAAATTCAAATGATCTTTTAAATATACGAAATATTTGTAGTTGTATTAAGTCTCACATTTTATAAATACGATATTGATTTCTTTTTGGTTTGTAAATTAGCTTATTTTGCATACTGAGTTAATTCTTACCATCACAGGTGGGGAGTGGATGACTCCACCAATGGTTTTTTTCACATAGAAGAGGCTCTTCGTGGCTCAGCCTGTATCCTGGATCACAACTAAATGAAACCGTAGAACCAATGGAGAAATCATGCCCGTAGCGACGGCCATGTACGGGAATGCCGGGGTCCAGGCAAGAGTAAGTGTTCACTGTAACACCTGGGAGACAAAGGAATATGACAAAGAGTAAGTCTGATGGATTTGGGTTTGCCAAAATTGATTCCTATTTCTTCAAACAATCATGGGTTATAATTTTCACAAATAAATGAATGTGCCTGTTGCTTTATTTAAACAATCAGCAGTTTGTTTAGCAGCTTTGTCTTGACATTTCCTACCCACAAAGTCCACATTCAGTTCCTTTAGTTATATGAGGACCTGATGAAACTGTACAATTAGCCTATCAAACTTTATATTGTCATAAATTCTATTGATGTAAATCTATAGCCATAAATGAAAGTGTGAACATAAGAACCTTCCTAATAAAGCAGTACAATGGCTCTGGTACTTCTCTGTCACGGTTTTCAACAGCCTGTAGGGTACTTGGTGTCTCCAGGTGATAATCTCCTTCGTGACTTACAATGCCTGGCTGACAACGGACCATGACAATGCCTTTCCCTTCATAAGACACAGTTTTCTAACCTTGGCCCTGGTGAGATTTTGGGTTGAATGAATGGCTGTGCTTTGGGGCTGCCCTGTGCTCTGCAGTGCGTTTAGCAGCATTCCTGGCCTCGACTTCCTGACAACCAAAAATATCTCCAGGTATTGTCAAATGTTCCCCGGGATGCAAAAATGCCCTGAGCTGAGAACTGGGGTAGAAGGTACAATACATAATCACCTTCTTGTTTCCAAATGAAAGACTTAAACAATGAACTGTGAACAATGACTTAACTGTTGTTTTGATAATTCCAATAATACAGTACTCAGCATTTTCAAATTGTGTCTGATTAAATCACATTCACTAGAGAAATGGTTTACTTGCATTAGCTACTCAACTTTAAAGTGAAATATTTAAAATAAATACTAAAAACATAGGAGTTCAATTTTTATAGAGATCAATTACATATTTTAACTATATCAAACATTCATTTTATTTAAATGCTATTATTTTTAATGTGCAATTAAAAAATAACAAAAATATTATCTTCAACACAATTACTTTAACCTGCCATATTCCTCTTCTTCATGAGACCATTTGCCTTCTAGGCATCCAAGGCTGTGAAACCCTCATTCAACTTTGAATCATTTTCACAGTTTTGTTTTTTCCTCCACAAAATAGGTCTGGAATCCATTCTTCTTGAAGAGCATCATGCCATTTATTACTTGTCTTACTCTACCCAAGGCCTTCATTGCTTCAATTCTGCAAGGCAAACAATACTCCCTGGCCTCTGTCTCAGTATCCTTCATCTCCTATCTATTTGACATATGTATCCTTAAAATATGTTATTTCATTAGGCTTGTATGCTATCATTCATGACACCAAGTTCAAAGTCATCACCCTGACATTCAAGACTTCCAAACTGAACTCTACTATTTGCAATTTCCATTATCTCTCAGTAGTCATCTCTCCTCCCAGTCAGGTAAGTTTCCTCATTAGTTTTCTATTTTATTTCAATACCACAAATACCCCCAATTCTCCCCTTCATTTACAAAATCTTAATTTTTACCAGACAAGCTCAGATGCCCTCTCCTTCAAGTCATGATCTTCTAATGTTATGTCTCATATGTAACCTTCCTTTTTCCAAAAATCCTATATTATAGTGAAATCTTGAGAAACCAAGAAATGAGAAATGTGTACTTGAAGAGGTCAAATACAATGTAAATCATGGTAAAAGCAAAAAACAAGCAAATGTAATTATCCCAAAGTGATTTTAATGGTTTCAGATTATTTGGAGATCAGTTATCCATACAAGGTTAATCACTTCATTGGTCCTTCTTGTCTCTCCGATTGATGGATAAAGTAAGATCATTTATTTCTTTTATGTCTCTTCCTGTCTGTGTATATCTAGCACTCACAGAATAAGTCTAAAGATATACTTCATAATTGACTGATAAGCAAATAGATGAAAGTGATAGAAGTGTCTTGATTTCTCTACTCCTCTTATATGTATTGACTTTAAATGTTATAACTGTTATTTAAACAGCATATCCTCTTAGATGTCTTTTATTTCCCACTGTTGGCAAATATATATGTATACATGAATATAAAAGTATGTCTTTGGAGATGGGTATCTGTGTCTATAAATATGTTCTGTATCCCTATATAATTGTATTGTTTTATATGTTATTTAGACATAGGAAGCCTTAATTATATTTGTATTCCAATAAATACAACATAATAAACAAGTTTTTATTGAGAGGTGGAGGGGAAAACTATTGAAATAAAAAATGGCTTATGCTCCTAAATTCTATTCCATGTTGTTATTATTCTAATTTTTAATGTGTTCTGAAAACTATAAATCTTATTTTGTTTGTACAGGTTTTGCAGTCTCCCTGTTTTGAGAGTAAGTAGAGTTGATTAAAGAGTGCCCCAGCAAAGGGAGTGAAATGAAAATCTGGGAGTGTAAGCAATTGTAGTACTGCAAATAATCCATCGAAGTTTAGTCTCCTGGAAAAATCAAGTTTCCTTTTATAATGGATGTACTTTAAAAAAGAAACTCACCAAACACCAAATATGTCCTTATGGTTTTCATTAGTGTAATAATTACATTTCATTCTACTGATTTTGGAGTTGTGAATGGTTCATTAAAAAAAATAGTTGGTTAGTGGGAAACTTACTAAGTAACAACAATAAAAATAGGTCTTTGCTTGTTTGTGTTCCTGAAAAGAAATGGCTTGTGATGTTAGAGATTATTTCATAGTTGTAATTAAACCACAACACTAAATAGAATAAAAAATGAGAGGAAGTGATTTCTTGTAAACTGATTTAAACTGAACATTACTACCTTCTGGACAGACTTGACCAAGCCAACATCCAGTGGGCTTTTTAAATCAACCTCAGCCTCTCTAGCTCTCAGGCTCCACTCTGCCTATTTAGTCACTAGCCTCCAATAGCAACTTCATCTATGTTACCAAGAGCTTATGGGTGACAGATCTGTTGACTGACAGATTTGTTGACTGACTTGATCAAACTTTAGTCCAGGTCTCACCAGTGGACCATTTAGTCCAGTTTTAGCAGAAATCCTTCTCGGTCAGTTTATTGAAAATCACCCTCCAAGATAAGGATATCTGATCAAACTCCTTATTCCCCACACTCAGTACCTTTTCACTCTGGCTTGCCTTTAGCAAAAAATATGTCTAATGGGGTTAGCCAGATTTCCCCTAACTCTAATGGTCCCTCTTAGCAATTTCCGATACACTGATCCCCGTTCTGCTCCGTGACCAGAATTCCCACTTGTAGTCACAGCTGTGCTCCATCTCTCTCCCTTTATAGGAAACCCCACTGTAATAAAAGTCTGCTCTACTGTCTTTAACAAATGTTGGTGAATAATGTCTTTTATAACAAAGAAATACATTTGAGCTTGACACCTTATTTTAATGTCTCATCTGATTAGTCTTCCAAGAAAAAAGTGTAAGAGCTATCATTCTTTGAGGACTTGTGCTAGCTATTATAATCACACTTTGCATGTGTTGCTTTATTTAATTTTAAAAATTTTCCTGTATCTGACATATGATAAAGACCATACATCTGTGTTGGGGTGGGATTAAATGTGATTTGTTAGGCAAAAAATATAGCAATGAATTAAAGGAAACGGTACCTGCCCTTTGTAACACATTGATAAAAATGTATTGCTAGTAAGAATTCATTTTGAAACAGATTGCAAAAAAAATGATTCTGACTCAATTTTAACACACATTAAACCAAAAATCTCAATTAGGGTCCTTCAGTTTATTTTAATTTCTAAGTATGTGTTAATCCTCTTATTATATTTTATAATAATATCTAGGAAATATACTTCCATGCGATAAAACTCTAAAGAGAAGTTAATATAATTGAAAATATTATGGAAAATATAAATTTTAAAAAACAACGAATATACATTTATTATGATTTTAAAAACTCATGAGTCCAATGACCAGAACTTCCAAAAAGACACCCAATATGGAATATAAAGTTATAAATTTCAAATGCAGACAGTCTTCTTGGGGCGGAAGGGGGTGTTGGAGACTTGAATTTAAAAATAAGTGATATAATACCTATCTTCATTTGATAAAAAGATATCTTACAGTAGCTCTTTTAAATGTGCTGTTAGAGCCATTTCACCAAAACTGCTCTTGACATGAAGATACATGGTGGCGCACCCGGAAGTGAAAATCCACGCATATATGTAATTTACCTGCACACATCATATGCAGCACACCCACATATGTACAAATACACCAAATGTTTATAAAAAGGCTCATTTCTATGTACATACTGGCATCAAATTATTTTTAAGTATCAGATGTATTTTAGATTTTTAAATGAGACTATAAGGGGGATCATTACAAGCTGATTTCGACACTGTGACTTACAGCTTGTTTTAATATGCGGTCGTGAGCAGTTCTGTTAGTTACATTTGAATGTATGTGTATGAACTTTACTTTTCGAATATAAGTGTATGGACGTTACTTTTCAATATTTGATACTAAATAATAAAACTGAATATTTTAAATGGAAAATGTGTACAATTAATGTGGGTAAAATATAAAAGAATGACTCCATTTATGAAGCCCATGCTAAAATAATTTGTCAATGTTCACATACATCTTAGATTGATATTTGCAGTCTATTACTGGCTTTTCGGAATTGTGCACAAATTACTAGTACAGAAATTCATTTTTAAAAATTTGTTATTTGACACTTCTGACAATCCCTTAGTATCTCCTTTCATAATGATGTTAGGAAAATATTTTGAAAATTCTTTTGTATAATTTACTAAAATGCATTTTCGTGTAAACCATTAGCATTCTCTTCTGTCAAAGAAAGCTTTAATTGAATTTTCTTAATAAACCTTGTTCTTTTAATGATAGAATGGTAATACCGAATGTAGGGAAAACAGAATAGGGAAATCAAAAAGTATCTTGGCATTACTTACTTTCATAATGTATCTTGAAACCATTATTAGAACGGCTGTTGTCTGTTGTAAATAGAAGGTATATGAAATTACTGCTACTAAAGAGAAACTGGGGCACCTGTGTGCCATTGTAAGATCCAAGCAAGGGTGACAGCAGATTCGGTCCATCGTGAACTTCCAGAACATCATAATTCAGTTCAGTCTGAAATCTAAGATAAAGAGACACATGTAGAAATATATTTACTAGAATAACACTATAAGGAAAATAATGTAGATTTCTATTTAAATGACTAAACGTTTTACCATTTTAATATTATAGTTTTTCTTTAGTTTATCTAATATCATATATCACTTAAGACCTCACCTGAAGCTCTTCTTCTTATGGAAAATTATCATTAAAGAAGTACGTGCATGTATTTGTTGTTCATAAGTAAGACTTCTTATATTATGGAACATCCTCAGTAAGTAAATGACCTTATCATTAACCACACATATTTTAGGAGTTGCTTTTCTTTTGTCTCCCTCACTTCATGGAAAACTATGTGATTCATATTTATCTTCAATCAGATAATCAGATTCTCATTTTAATTGTTTATATATTTTGAATCTGACTTCTGCTTTATAGAGTGGTCCTTTTTTTTGACAAATCTATTTTGGCCATTAAAAATTATATATAGTTTTTATTTCAAAATAGTGGCTCTAATTATAAGCAGGTAATGACAAGAGTGATGATGTAACTGATGTTCACTAAGTGCTCGAGGATCTCGTCAAATATTTTATCTATCCAAGCCTCACACTCAGTGAGTTCTTATTATACTCATTTTGCAGGTAAGAACACTGAGGACCACAGAACTTAAATGGTTCCAACCCAAGTGTCTCTGTCTCTAACAACTATACTAAGCTATGCAAAGCTGGTCAGTTGTATTTTTAGAATTTTGATGGTTGTTACTGTTATCATTTTCAATTCTTTTAGAGGATATAATTTTTATAAATTGTAATCAACACAAATCAACAATATTTTAACATGCATAAATATTATCAATGAAATAACATTTTGTGTTTCTTCCTGTACTTCAAGATTATACAACATTTTGAACTGGGTTCAGAAATCTTAGCTGTGGAAAAACTTTACTTGGAATCATGGAAAATTAAGCAACTTATTGCCTTGTTCGTGATGATCCTGCAGCCCAGGAAATTCTTTTCCTATGTTCACCAATGTTTTCCAAAATATCCTCCAGTTTTCAGCTTAAATATGTCCAGAAACAGCCCTTTCCTGACCTCAGTGTAGGTTAGTTTCCCTAATATATTGCTTCATTTTATTGCACTTCTTGTGATACCAATCATGGTTGTGTTTGCTTGTTTGATAGGCGTCTCCTTTAAGAGTCTTTATGTTCCACAAGGTCAAACGGTGTCTGTATTGCCAATGCTTTGCATATGGCAGGCACTCAATAAATATTTATTAGATAAATGAAAGAATTAATATATTTTAAAGACAAAAATACCTTTATTTTCTTTATGGCTGTTACCAAGTTTATAAAAAGTATTCAATATACTTAGATTAGTATTTACCATAAACCCTTTTTATTCTTTTAAAATGTATTTTGAAGGGCACTTGGGAGGTTCAGTTGGTTAAGTGATTGATTCTTGGTTTTGACTCAGGCCATTATATCACAGTTCATGAGTTGAGCCACACATCTGGCTCTATGATATTAGCATGGAGCCTGCTTGGAATTCTCTCTCTCCCTCCCTCTCTATCTGCCCCTCCCCTGCTTGTACACTTGCTCGCTTTGTCTCTCTCTCTCAAAACGAAATAAACTTTAAAAAATTAAAATGTATCTTCCAATGCATTTTTGGTAACTGGAGATATCCAGTACGCTCTCAAAAATAATTTTTAGTTAAAATGTCCATCAACTTTCAAAAGTTCACTTTACTACACACCTACCAGCCTTTTCCAGTATTTCAAAATTAAACCACACTATTCTTCAAATAACAAAACCAAATAAAACTCAAAACCTGGTCCAAAGAGTTGAATGAAAATTTAAAAACCAGAAACTTTATTTCATTATAAAATATGATTATAAATACAGCATGTAAGTAGCAAAAATTATGTGTACAATCCAATACTATTTAAGAAGTGCAGTTGACATATTTTTCCATCTGTACTACTTTTACACCCTGTTAAGCAATACGCTTAGTAAAATGAATGAATTTCATAAGCTTATCATAGTTTTTATCTTGCAATATGGAATATATTGCATTGGTCTAAAAATAGCTTTTCTAATAATACTATTTAGAATAGGAAACATATAGGTCCTTTAAGTTAATGATCAGACAATGGTACATTGTGAATCCATTATTTGGTTGTTTTGTAGTCAGTCTATTGTAGTATTAAAATTGGAGTTTCATTTCGATAGCTAGTCGGCTGATAATAACCAAATTAAAATGCACAGAAGAGTCAGAGATTACTTTGAATTGAAACATAAAGAGACAATTCTTAATAGAATAGCAACATTAACTGGTGATATAGAGAACAATGTTCAGTAGGAGTGAATCCTTAAAAAGAAAATCATCACATATTCGCCCCAAGGAACTATAAAAATACATTACAATAACAAGGGAAATAAATTAGTGTTATGCAATAATCTAAATTTCTTTCATTTTGTGTTTCAAGATGGATCTATACATTTCTCATAAATTGCCTCAATCTAGTGTTCATTTGTTTATGACATTAAAGTTATTGTTTACCATAAACAAATGTTATGGAACCACTAGATGATATTAAAAATGAAATTGAACCTAATCTTACTCAATTTTTGTTGTCTTTTAAAAACATCCTTGAAGTAATCCAAACCCATTCTGACCAAATTGAAATCATCCTCATTAATTTAAAAATAAAACAACAGTTTCTGTCTGGAAGACTAATACTGATGGCTGTGGTCTAGGAGTTGAAGACAAGAAAAGGAATAGAAAGCCAAGCTTAGGATGATTTATAGTAAATGAGTTCATTTAGAAGCTGCCAAATATTGAAAAAAATTAGAAACTGTTGGAAGAAAACAAAGCAAAATTTCTCTGCAGATCTGAAAATGAGACTTGCAAACTGTTTGGCTATGTTAAGAAGAGATAAACAGTTAAAAAACACATGTTACTTGGCATTATTATTTTGTTTTGTACTTGATAGAAAATTTGATTTCTTAAGATTTCATTGACTTGAGGTACTTGAGATAATTTCAAGAAGCTAACTGATGGCTAATATTGTAGTATTAATAATTGTAATTTGTAATATTTTAGTTCTTTCTTTTCTCCTGTCAATTAAATCTAAACAATTGCTACATTTGATAATATAAAAACATAGCTATGCCACCATCTTAGTCACAGTATTTGTTTAAATTTTCATTTGAACCAAATTAATTTAATTTATTCCTTGGTATTAGAAAGAAAGTGACATACCTCAGTAATAAATACAATTCATTATTTAGAACCAAATTCTTTAAAGTTATTCTCAGAATGACAAAAACTATTAAAGAGTTTGCAAACAGTGTTCTTACAATAGCTTGGTTGGAAATCAGAAGGGAATTAGGTTTTTCAAGAACATTATTCCTGTTTGCTACTTCAGAGATGATATCTTGTTTCTCAAAGTACTTTTATGGAATAATGAAGCCCCAAGATACTATAGGGTCAGTAAACAAGGATTTCTATGTTTCTGATTTCAAGGTGACTATTTTAGGCCTCCACCTAATGCACAAACTTTCCTCTTATTTTTTAACTTGATGAAGTCACTTGCCCATTGCTTCACTACTGAGCTACTGCTAACCATGTGACAGCTATTTAAGATGTGGATTATTTTAAAGTAACCAGTTTTCTGACCAAGCACAATGACTATGGACAACCCTAAGCCAATCTTACACCAATAAAGGAGGTTTAGAAAGGAATAAATGGAGGAAGGTATTTAAATAATTTTGCTTTCAAATAGCTCCAACTCAAGAATCTAATGGGTGTGTGTGTGTGTGTGTGTGTGTGTGTGTGTGTGTGTGCGTGCATGCGTGTGTGTGCAGCGGAGAAGGGTAGATAGAGGACTCAAGCTGCCAAATGAACATTTCAGTTTTATAGAACTTTATATAACTAAAATAAGTCTCAATTATTAAATAAAGGAAAATTCAAAAGCAATATATGATATAGCTACACCCCATCTATTCTAAAATGGTGAAAATAACATCAATACATTCTTAAAACATTTCTAACTCTTCATTCAGTGTTTAAGTTAATTAACAAGGAAGTATATATGTGTGTGTATTATACTATTACACACAGACATTGGTATCAGAAGGTGAAGGAGCTATGAGGTTTAAAATTTACTTCAGAGTGTGATTTAGGGACTAAGAAAAGAGGCACAGTTGACAAGACTTGCTCAGTGGTGCTCAAGGGAAGACAAACTCTTTGGATTCTAGGAATCATTTCTCACCCGAGGCCTGTTCTGCTTCCCCTACAGAATTGTTCGCGGCTGCTGTGCACAAACCCTAGCCCTAAAACTCACTTCTCAGTGTGATGCTTGCTTACAGCCTAACCTAAAGGATTTGTGTCTCAGTAAGCAGATAATAGACTAAGAAAGTGGCAGAGTAAAAAGTGCTAAGTAACTGTACTGTCAAAATTGAGTTTTTGTCTATTTAACTGGCATTACAGCTTATAAAAATTGCTGTAAAGATTTTTTTTTTTTTTTTACTGGGAAGGTAAGTCTGGGATGGTCTAATTTAGAATATAGGCTGTAATGTACATGAATTCACTTTAGAGAATTCTGAAGGTATCTACACAAGAGAGCAAGCAGCAAAGAGGCCCATGGAACTGCCTATTGGGAGAGATATGACATTCATGTTAAAAACTTGGGACAGAGAAAATGTGTCTTCAAACAAAAGTACAAAATCAAAAGTGTGGTGCTCTGAATTATAAGCATTGCTTTTCAATCTGTTTCTCAAGTTGGCAACTCTACTTAACCTACTTAGAGCTGAAAGATATCAGATGTTATTTATTTATTTAATGATGTTTAATGACTCACATTTGTAAACCAGGGGATGCTTTTCAATACAATAATGCATTTTGTGTTAATAAGACTGAAACTAATTTTCTAGTGATAGTATTTTAAGCTTATGTAGTATTTAAAAATTGAATATAAAATAATGAAAATAAGCTATTTTTAACATTTATTTATTTTTGAGAGACAGATCATGAGCAGGGGAGGGTCAGAGAGAGAGGGACACATAGAATCGGAAGCAGGCTCCAGGCTCTGAGCTGCCAGCACAGAGTCCTACGCGAGGTTGGAACCCACGAACCGTGAGATCATGACCTGAGCTGAAGTCGGAAGCTCAACCAACTGAGCTATCTAGGTGCTCCAAAAATAAGCTATTTTTAAAGCTATCTATCGCTTGAGTCAGCTGGGAAGTGGAGAAAGTGAATTCTTAGAAACAAATCAATATACTTTTTTAAATTATTCAATGATATGATCAATATTATTGTTATATTGTATATTCCAAACAAAACTGAAATCTGTGTAGTAAAGTAGGTTTCATTAATTTGGGTCCCACATTCATGGAACACTGTTATTTGATGAAGATTTGATTCTGAATAAATAGTATGCTTTTCACTATAGTAGCTATGGCAAGGCAAGCTATAGCTCTGAATAAAGGATAGGTTTTAACATCACCACAAAAAAACTCTGCCAAAGTATTCTAAATATAATTTTTCTCTTAAGAGGGAGAGAGACAATGTTAGTGAACAGGAGAGGGGCAAAAGGAGGAGAGAGAACCCATACAGGTTCCAGGCACAGTGCAGGGCTCTATCTCAGGACTGAGATCATGACCTGAGCTGAAAATCAAGAGTCAGATGCTTAACTGACCAAGCCACCCAGGCACCCCTCTAAATATAAACTTTTTGTTAGTGTTCATCGTTATGGGCTTATTTGTGTCCCCCTAAAATTCATATGTCTAGTCCTAACTCTTAGTACCTCAGAATGTGCCTATAGTTGGAAATATTTCCTCTAAAGAGATGATTAAGGGAAAATGAGATCATATGAGTGGTCCAATATGAGCGGTATCCTTATAAGGAGAGAAAATTAGGCAACAGACACACACTGAGGAAAGACCGTGTGAAGACACAGGGAGAAGATGGCCGTTCACAAGCCAAGGACAAAGGCCTCAGAAGAAACACTCCTGCTGAAACCTTGATGTCAGACTTCTGGTCTCTATAACTGCGAGGAGATCCATTTCTGTTGCTTAAGCACCGTAGTCTGCAGTATCTTGTTCTGGCTACCCTAGCAAACTAATACAGTTGTGGGAAAGTTGAGTGGGCCACAGGAGGTTGTGTGGGAAAGTTGTGTGTATATGTATATATACTTTCCTACAACTGTATTTTATATATATGTGTGTATATATACACACACACACACACACACATATATATATATACACACACATATATACACACACATATATATGTCCAAAATGTCCATCTTTCATATCTCAACAGTACTTACAGAACATTAAACAAATAGAAAATCAACTTGACAGCAGGCTGAAAGGTTAAAAGGGACAAATGTCTGAAGTATTCAAGGCACAGAAACTGACTATCACAATAAAATTATATATTGATTTAGTAAATAAAATAGATAATGCCAACTATTGTTTTAGATAATATGTATTTTTTTGAAGGTAGAAAAAGATTTGTAGAGACCTTTCAAATGTGATTTTGATAGAGTGTCCAGGTTCAGCTTCTATCACCCACTCACAGTTCAAAGAGTCTTTATAGTATCCTGGCCATCCTGGTGAGAGAATCAATCCACTCGGTGCTGAAAAGTGGCCACCACATGGAGCTGAAAAGTTAAATCAGAGAACAAGTAAGAATAGAACTTTTATAACAAGTTGTACAAAGTATTATGAGTATCAACTATAATTTTTAAATAAATTTCTGCATGTACAGTTTAAATGCTGTTTAATAATTGAAGGTAAAACTACAGCTGGTCCTTCTATTGCTGAATAATTATTTTCTTAGAAAAATTAGTTTAATTTTTGAAACATGGCATAGTTATACACTCAGCATGTCAGAAAAACTGAATATCCTCAGTTTTTATTAGGACTGAACATCCTAATTATATCCTGTAAATACATTCTTATGTCTTCATCATTTTTATGTTCAGAGCCTGACAACAATGTAAATTGTTAGTTTTAGTTTCTCTCTCTTTCATTTTCTGACTTACATTATCAAATACTGCTAATTCATGCTACACACTCACTCTAATCTTCCTTACTCCACAGTCCCTACTACAATGGAGGCCTTCATTGATTCTGACTCTTCCCTGATTTCCCATCCACTGATTTCTCTCTTGCTTCAGTCCAGCTGTCAGAATAATATCCTTCAAATTATAGTTTCATTATACCATCCCCTTCCCTAGCCATCCATTTTGATCCCTTTTCCTTTAACATCAGATTCAAATCCTCAGTTTATAATTTTGAGTATATAATTTTCTGCTTTTCTCTAAATTTACACATAATTGAAATCATAACAATAACATTGTAATTCCAGTAGGTACTGATTAGGTCTTTGGGTGTAAATACCTCATTCTGGAGATGAATAAACCAAGTCCAGAGAAAAGCAACTCTCCAAAGTTCACAAGGCTCTTTAAGTCTTAAAAACACTTTCAAGTTATTTTTTACAAAACAGGACCTCAAAATTGGTCCTCTCCCATTATCTCCCTGTATTGGTAAATGAAATCACCATCCATGGAGTTGCATAAGCCAGGAAGCTAGAAGAAATAAGCATTTTCATTTTTCCTTAATCCTTATCATTTATTCTCATGTCCAACCTATCTTCAGTCTCTTGTTTTCTCATCTTTATAGCTGCCATTTTGGTTTAAATTACCCTATCAGGGTGCCTGGGTGGCTCAGTCAGTTAGATGACCAACTCTTGATTTCTGATGAGGCCGTGGTCTCAGGATTTGTGAGTTTGAGCCCAGCATTGAGCTCTGTGCTGACAGCAAGGAGCCTGCTTGGAATTCTCTCTCCCTCTCTCTGACCCTCTTCTGCTTGTGGTCTCTTCTCTCTCTCAAAATAAATAAGTAAACATTAAAAAGTTATAATAACATAATCTCATCCCTGCTGTACACCTTCCTAACTGACCCTTCTAACTGGCCTTCTCATTCACATTCGGGATCCTCTATGCTATAACCAGAGTGAGTTTTTTCAACCACAAACCTGACCACACCCTTCCATGGCTACTTTCCCTGTTGACAAATAAGGCTCTGCCTGTCTAGCTGTTCTCTACGCTCTCTAGCCTAGACTCTGAACTTCTCTACTCTGCAACCCAGCTCCCTTAACCTACTCTCCACCTTCAGGATGCACACAGGAACAAAAATGGAATGAAGAATATTTGAATTATTGAATATTATTCAGAAAGAAAAAAGATCAAATATATACTATTAGCTTTTCAACATATTAGAGACCATCCCCGATGACTTTCTAGGTTATATGTTTATTTTCTCTTAAATTGTTCCATTTAAACCCTATCCCATTTCTTTATATTTTTGTTGTTTCCTTGTTTTTTTTACCTTACAGAATTACTAAGAGATATCACTCCAGACACTATCTTTACTAGTTTTCACTTTTTAAATAATATAACCCAGAGAAAACAGTAAATATTTATAAATTGGCCTAGGAATACAGCACTACTATAAATATCCATTTAAGAAAAGCATTTTTATGTGAAATTGCCAAAATTTATGTTTGCAAGCAAAAAAAAATTCTTTCATATAAAATTAGATTTTCTCCTGGGACACCTGGGTGGCTCAGTTGGTTAAGTGTCTCACTTCACTCAGGTCATGATCTCGTGGTCTGCTGGTTCAAGCCCAGCATCAAGGTCTGGAGCCTGGAACCAGCTTTGAATTCTGTGTCTCCCTCTCTCTCTCTGCCCTTCTCCTGCTCATGTTATGTCTCTCTCAAAAATAAACATTAAAACAGTAAATAAATAAATTTTCTTCCTTAGTAGAATTTAATTTTGTTTCCTAAAAAGCTTTCAAAGGAGACCATTTCCATGAGGATTATTTACTTCTCTTTGTTACAATGACTCATAATTAGGTTTCCTGTAGGGTTATTATGTATTTCAAAAATAAAATTATGTGCATAAGAGCCACTTAAATTACCATATTTTAAAAGACAGAGTAAAGTATCTTAGTGAGAGAGAGTCCCAGAAATATGAAAAGTTTCTGACAGAAATCCTTAGTATGTCATGGACGCATATTGTTTTAGGCAAGGATTTGTGTACTTCAATCTAATCATCATTAAAAGAGGTAATCAGTCATAAAATTAACAATTGAGTAATGGGCCACAAAGGATTAAAAAGTAAAGTCCTCAGAAGCATCTTAGTTGGTCTCTCCATCCAGAGTATGAGGGAGGCAGTTAGGAGAAGGCTTTAAAGCAAAGGAGTAACATAAAAATGCGGTTACTGTTTGTTCCCTGAAAGGAATTTCCTGAATGATGACCCTGTTAAAAGTATGTCTTCTAGTTAACTTATGACATGTTCTAAAGCAGCTTTTTTCTCTTACATATAGGGTTGAAACTCTCCAAAACTATTGTTCCAAAAGTATGGGAACAGACTCCCCAAGAAGGTATGAAACCTAAGAGAGGAGAGAACTGCTCAGTGCAGGTCAGTCAGGACAAGCCTCATGAGGACAGGGACCCGCGGGCACACGTCAGGGGGAGGTGCAGGTGGACAAGCCTTAGTGGAGCAAGAGCAGGGGAGCAGGCACAGGGCGAAATGCAGGAAAGATTAAGGGAGATCAATTGTAGAGAAAAGCCATGTCGAAATCTATCCCAAAACAGATAGAAGTATAGACAGGGGAAAAAGAGAGACCCAGAGAGAGAGGGAGAGAGAGAGAGAGAACGCACGAGCACGTAGTTGCAGGAGTGTAAGCTTTGCAGCAAAGAGTTAGGAATAATATTAGAAACAAAGATTTGAATTTGTAAAGAGAAACTTCACTGTAAAGGGGAAAACAAGACAGACCCAAAGGTAATAAGATAATGACCTAAACCTCATAATTTCACAATATCCAGGTATAGCCTATATTAAATTAATAAATTCTTCATATAGATTCACTTATATTTTAATTTACATGACATTTTTAGACTTGCCCTGAACAAAAATATCCATGAAATCAGTTTTTATGTGATACTTATATTTTTTCCCCAAATGCCTGAATATATATGTAGCTATTGAAATGTAATAAATGCTTACACACTTAACAACTAAACTGAGATCGTGTACCTCTGGCTATAAAGACGACACAATCTGAGACAGATTTCTGTAACAAACAATATCCGTGTCTGAACAAGAGCAATTGGACTATACAGAAAACAAAAAGGCGATCAAGACCACACAAAGTGTTTTGAAAGCCCCATTCATTCATTCATTCATTCATCATTTATGCATTCATATTTTAGTCGTGCCAAATAATTGTGTGTCAGGTATGCGTCTGTCTGGTATTCGTATTATTCGTACTAATTAACATTTATTGAATACACATTTGAATAACATAACATAAACATGTTGAATAACATTTATTGAATGTGCCAGGAACTGTGTGAAAAGTTTTTGGATTATTTTATGTGAGGCTCAAAAATATCCAGCCACATATGTACTATTATTATAGGGGAAAAGAGAAAACATGATATGTATTTAAATAATTTGCATATGTGGGTCAAGGCAGGACACTTGGAGATGGGCTTCTTTGGCATACTGCTTATTTTAAATAAATGTTACTTAATAGATTGATGGTTCAAAGACACTCAGACTTCTCTCTGTCCCCCTGAAAGCAGGAAACAAGTCTGCCATGTGAAAGGTACCTTCCCTGTACCAGGAGGTAGAAAGACATCCTTATCACCAGAGATGGTAAATTTAGAGCCAAACAGGCTGTATAAATAACCCTTGTTAATTTTTTACTAATTTACTACCCCAGTCTAAACTCTGTTTAGAATTCCTCTCCAACTAAAGCTCCCAAAGTTTTCTTTGTCCTACCAAATCCTCAGAGATTCATTGTCTCTTTGTATAAAAAGTATATAACTACCTGCCTTGCTCATTGCTTTAGGTTTCAATTTTAATACTGGGCCTCCTTACACTGTAATAAAACTTTTTCCCCCTCCTATTAATCTGTCTCATGTAAATGCAATTCTTAGTCCAGTTGGGAGACTGATGGGTAGAGAAGAAATTTTCCTTCCCTTTACATCTCAGCCGGAAAGGATTTGAACAGAGGCAATTTGCATTTCCTCACAGTTCTCACATGCAAAAGTAATAGTGTCATAAATTATTTAAAACAGATATGTCCACGGGACAGGGGTCTGGAAGAGGGGACGAACTAATTCCTCTTGGAGAGATTCTGTTTAATTTGAACCTTCAAGGATGAGTCAGGTTCATTAGGAGGAAAGGGAGAGATAAGTATAACAATGTGTCCAGAAAAGTAGAAAGTTAGGTTAGCACAATCTTTTGCAATGCCAGTATCTTTTTTAGGAACCAAGAAGTGGTGGTACATTAAAGAAAAAAAAAAGAGTAGAAAAGGACCTGGGAAGCTATATTAAGGAAAGTGAACCATAGACAATTGAAAAATTATAGACAAAGGATACATATACATACAAAGACAAAGAATAAGATTGTCATTTAAGTGACAATTGGATGCAAAGAGGAGTAAGGGCAGTTCATCTGGAGTTGATGAGATCAGTTAAGGACTGTTACAATTATGCAGAAAAGGTATAATCACATACTGAGATGTGATGGGAATAGGAAAGGACTGACTGCAAGAGATATGTAGGAGGTAGCCTCAAAAGCATTTATTAATTACATGCAATGAGTGAGAAGATGAAATCTCAACTGTGGTCATTGGGACGCTGGCTTGTACAACAGGATGGATGGTGATTCCACTTCCCATAATAGGGAACACAAAACAGGATGGAGCCTTACAAAGAAAGATAATAAGATTCGATGCAAGGCTAAAAGGTTTGTGAAATATCACAAGAAAAAATAGAAAATAGAATCTAGAGGTCTTGGCTATATTAGGCAGCATTTTCAACATTGGCTGATGCTAAATCTTTAATGCAGGTAGAAGATAAAGGTGACTAGGTGGAGGAAAAAATTAAAAGATGGTTTAAGATGCAACCTTTTGAAAAAAATAGTTTAGTTTAATCAAATAGATGTCTACTGACCGATACCCATTATTGTATCACTGCATTTTGGCAAAGGCTGGGATGGACTATTTCTGCTGGGGTTATTCTCTCCTTTAACTGTTTGGATTAAGATATCTATAGCTGGTAAAATAAATAAACACCTAAGTTTAATAGCTTAACCAAATAGTGTATTTCTCACCTGACCAAAATGGCCTTCAACTTGACCGAACTTTAGACAGGCTTCTTAAGTCTCCAGACCACTCACCTAACTTCCTTCAGTACTTTTCCATGCTCACCTCAGCCTTTAAAAACCATCCCTCAGTGTAACTGAATTCAATCTCTATTGCAATAGTCTTAAATAATGTCTTATGTCCTCCTTGCCTCTTTAACTCTGGTGACATATTTCTTTGACACAATCATGTGGCAGTACAATGAGGTGACTCTACTTCTTCCTGGCCTACACGCTCATGACACAACATGAGAAAGTGCCGGCCATGTTCAATGTCTGACTTCCTAGACAGGCTTGTAGGTCATTTCCATTTCCGCTGGCCGGAAACAGAGTGTGGAAGACCATTCTGTGTATGCCTTTTATGAAACATGGCCTAGAAGTTATTTATATTCCTTCTGCTTACTCACACAGGCATACTTAACTGCAAAGGAAGCGATGAGAAGTCCGTCAGCTGGGTAACTATTTCCCCAGCTGACTCTATATAAAGAACTGGGTAACACAGCTTAAAGATGAGCAGCTAGACATTTCTGCTATACCAACTAAAAGAGTCATGTGTTCCAGTTTAGAGTATGTTTTTACATACGTTACTTAATTTGATTCTTTAATAATCTTGTAGCATAAAAATCCTGGTTTCTTTCCATTGCCAGTTTTGCAGATGAGGAAAAAATCATGAAACACAACTTCCCGAGAAACACAGACCTGGGTAGTGGCAGGGGTGAGATTTGAATTCAAATCTTTAGAACCAAATTAGAAACTACTTCCAAGATAGATGTATTGAATTCATTTTCCAAGAGACATTTATTTAAACATATTCTACTTAAGGTAGATTTGATGAAGAAAAAGATGGATGGTTAAGGGGATAGAATATCTGACTCAAAGATTTTTTTAATACAAATGTGAAATTCTAACACTATTTAAAAATGCTTATTTATTTATATTGAGAGAGAGAGGTGTAGAGGGGGGTGGGGAGAGAGAATCCGAAGCAGGCTCTGCATTGTCTGCTCAGAGCCTGATTCTGGACTTATTCTCACTAGCTATGAGATTGTGACCTGAGCCAAGATCAAGAGTCCATCAGACACGTAACTGACTGAGCTACCCAGGTGCTACTCTATCAACTTCATTTTAAATGTTTCTCCAATATTAATTTATTTATTCTTCATATAGTCATTAATTCAATAAAAATTTGTTTAGTTTCTGCTATATATAAGAAACTATGCTAGGTGCTGAAATTAAACAAATAAATTCATGTGACATTTTCTCTGCCCTCAAGAGACACACTCTACAAGGAAGACAGGCACAACTACCACACAGTGCAAGTCCGTGCTTGAGCTGGGTAGACTGTCTAGAAACACAGGCAGAGACAGATAACATGCTAAGGACATTAGGAAGGAGTTCTTGAACGCAATTTTGTCAGAAGTGGATTTAGATTAGAACCAAAAGAAGAATAGAAGACAGGGGGATTTGGACAGAAGGAGAAATTTGGTCAGGAAGTGAGAAATACTAATCTGTATGAGGGAGAGTCCAATGTTTTTTGTTTTGTTTTGTTTTTTGTATCTGAAGCTTAGTTTTTGGAAGAATAAGGAGAAGACGTTATGGTTTTACGCAGTAGTTACTCCTTTTGAAGTCTTTCCAACGTTAGTGGGCACCTTGGGAACTTGTGAAATGTAGATTTACAGAACGGACTTCTGGTAATTATAGGGTGGGGTCCACAAAGCTGCATTGTTGACAAGACCCTCCCCCCACCCTGACATCACAGGCCATTTTGTTGCTGTTGGCCCTAGGCCGCACTGGCAAAACCTAAGATATGACTGGTCCGTAGCTTCAAGATTCTCCTGGATAGATCTCAGGATCCTGAGATAAAGAGGGTTTTACATTAGTTTGAAATAGAGATTGTTGCCTCGAAGCCCCCTTGTCTTTGGCAATAAAAACAGGACATGCATGATCAATATAAAGTAGACATAGTTCATTTATCTACTTTTATTTTTCTAAGGTCTGAAGAAAATCTATTATAAATAATTTGCGTTGGAGTGGTGACTCATTTCTGTGTTACTTTAAGTAGAACAAATTCAAAATAGCCAGTATGTTTTAAGACCTGTATGAAAGAGTCAAAGCCTCTCAGATTGTATTCAGATAAAATTCAAATAACCTTTAGTGTTCCACAGCAGGAGATGCTCTTTCATCTGCGAAGTGGCAGTTAAGTGCTCACAAGGGAATTGTAGATGGGAAGAGCTATCTTTGATCTCAGGGTTTTGGCTATAAGTGAAATTACAAAGTGAGTATGCTAACATTTGGTCTGATAGGTAGCCTTTCTATGGAGGTATGCATGATAGAATCTAGATTCCATGTTGGGGTTGTCAAACAATGATGATTCCATCCTCTTCCCCAGCCCCCTGTTTAACTTGCTTTAGGGATACAGGTATGGGAAGTAATCACGGACTCTCTTCAACCTCAGTACACTGGGTGATGTTTCAAAGAAAATAATGAGAAACATGTTGGGTCTGAAATTCGGATAAAAAGAGAAAGCCAGAAGCACACAAATTAAAGGGCCAGGGTTACAGAGAAACAATCACGGCTCTGCACCTTCTTCCATTTTGTCCCTTCATCCTTTCTCTCATACTCAGCCTCCATCTCCCCACACTCCCACACCCCCACCCCAGGCAGTGTGAGCAAAACCTTGCAGATTGTGACTACAGATGTTTCTCTATGGTAGCCCTCCAGGAGAATGGAACTTAATACTACATAAACATGTAATTAAAAGTGGGGATTATTTTTATATATACACGCATTTTCTCAATGAGAGCTACAAATAAATTCTGATGTATGCCTCAGATTGTTACTCTAATTGCTCCCTCAAAAGAACTCCCTCCAAAGAGAATGCAGTATCTGTGAATGAGAAGGGTTTCCTTTCCTTTGAAGCTAATTGAGTTCAAGAGAAAAACTTCTTATCCTCATAGGGAAAGTTCATCAGGCATGTGGATCCAGCCTTTTCTCTCAACAGTTCTCCAGGGACTTCCATTCCATCTTATTCACTGAAAGAATTCTCTCAGATGTCCCATTAGAGAGTAAGAATAAGAATAAGCCATTGTAATGCAGAAAGTTCTCTGCTTAGGGCAAGAAAGTTCTTGCTTGAGCAACCATTTTATGGTACATTCTGAAACCGATGGCGCGCACACACACACACACACACACACACACACACACACCAGAAATGAGTCTCTTCTTTTCTTTCCTTTTTTCTATTCCTTTCCTTCTTCTTCTTCCTTCCTTCCTTTCTTCCTTCTACTGCCTTCAGGCATGCACTGCCAACTCTCCACCTCTTTAAAAAAAGATGTTGGGCAGATCCTCTAATATTCTCATCACTTTTAGTATTAACAAAGTTGGTCCAGCCCAATGGAATAATAGCCAGAGAGGTTTGGAAGATGGGGAAGAGGGTGCTGATGGAGGATCAGAACTTGCTGATTCATTCCTCCATTCATTTCAGCACTTGGAATAGTTTCCCCCTTATCTTGACTCCTTCTTTCTTTTACATCCTTTTCCATGTGATGTGCCAGGGCTAGAATAGGACAGATTTTGCTGTCAGTCTTTCCTGGATACTGCTGTTTCCCTCATTACCCCTGACTATTCCCTAATGCCTTCTATTTGTCAGATATAGAAAATGTTTGTTGTCCATAAGAATAAATGAGTCTTTTGGAAAGAAAGGACAACAGTGGGAATGGTGGCTTCTCACTGTGTAACTCTCTGATATAGAAGGAGCTCAACCGTTTCCAGTCACTTCCTTGCTCCTACCCCTGGCAGTATACCCTATGGTTTCAGATTGTTGGGTTTCCTACACTTGGTGGCCAAGCTCAGGTATCTTCTTTGGTATTCATTTGATGCATAGGAAATTCACATCACTGACTTGCCAAATTGTTTGAACAAGACAGCCTTCCTTCTCTTCAGTCTGTCAGCTTTTACCAATTTTCTTCTTCTTGCTCTCAAGACGGAAGACATATCAGCAAGCACTACATTGTATAATCAGATATCCACCTGGGGATTCTCATTTCTCTTTCTCCCATGCAACTCCATTCTCTATAAGGGATTCTTCTAAAGCCCTTCCCTTCAACTTGGAATGAGGAGAAGGAGACTAGCCGCCTCCTTCCTGCAGGGAGATGAATGAAAAACTGAACAATTTTGACATCAACAGTGTCTGATGGATTGACAGCCAGATGGATAGATCTAGATTTTGATCTGCATTTCTTTCTGCTGCTTATATAAATTGGGAAAGGGGTGCCTGAAGTTATGATTAAGAGAGATGAGTCAGTTAGAACATACTTAATTAACCATGAAGGGAATATCTGGACTTCAATTTATTATTATCTTTATGATTTTTTTCTTTTTTTTTTTTTTTACAGAATGGGTATTGAAACTTTTTCTCCTTGGTTGGGCATCTAAGCTGCCAATTCCAAAGCTGCAGAAGAAATTTGCTTCTACACCTTGTTTGCCATACATTTTGCTCCTAATGTTTTTCTTGTCAGAGAGGTACAATGGTAATAATATTAAATATTATGAATCTACACAAGGAAGTGGTGACTTCTCTTTCACTTGGTCTTAACTTGGTGTCTTAATTAAATCAACAGCTTTGAGCCAATAGCATTCATCTGACTCTTCCAATGTATTTCATTAAATGTAATCCCCCTTATCTATAAAGCAGTGCAATGAATGTATTATATCCTAATTATATTCAAGAACATGACCATGTAATCCAGAAGGCCAATATTCTATTTCCGATTTTGTTGAGGGGATTGCTTTAGAGCAAAGAGGCTATTGCTAGCTAGCTACAGCTCAGAGAGCAGGGGAGATATAATCCAGGTAAAAATGAGGAGAAATGCAGTTAGTGTGTATACATCAGAGCCCTCCTGAGTCTCAGTGGAGAAATGACTATGAAGAAATTGATTAATGGGCATAGGTGATTTGGACAACAAATCACTTCTACAGAACTGAATAGGAACATGGGAAGAAGACCAGTCAGGGACTTACTGTAGTAATTTGGGCCAGAGATGATGGTTGCTGGGACCAGGATGTCAGCAGTGGACTAAGAAAGAACTAGATGAATTTTGAATATATTTCAAAGGTACAGCTAACAGATTTTCCTGATGGATTGTCTATGCTGTAATAGAAAGGAAGGAGTCTGAAATTACTCAAGAGTTTTGGCTTGAATTACTGGAAGAATGGAGTTCTATTAATGATGATGGGGAAAATCTATGACAGTAGTAGGTTTGGAGTGACAGAGGGAGATCACATTAGTTTTGGACAGGTTAAGTTTGAGATGCCTATTAAACATCTGTGTGGAGATGTTGAGTAGAAAGTTGAATATATGAGTCTAGACTTCAAGGCAAAGAACTACGCTGGTGATGTAAATTTGAGAGACATCAGCACATAGATATTATTTAAAGTTAGAGACTGGTTGACAGTTACCAGTAGAGTGAGTGGAAATAGCGAGGGGAAAATATTCAAGACCTAGCTCTGGAACAAACAGAGATCATTGAAATGAGGAGAAACCAGGAAAAGAGACTAAAATGAGCCTGAGTGGTATATTTAATAAAATGAAATTTAATAAGGTATATAAATTTTATACTGTCTAACTTATTTTTCCATGAACAGTTAATCATAACCTTAAAATATTAAGAACCATCTGATTTTTAAAAAGTAAATGCTATATACTTCAGATTTTATAATAAAATAATGAATATATTTTAACTGAACTCTCATTTTTGGTCTGTAAATAAATCCTTCTCATCTTTCAGTCTACATGAGTTGAGTTCAGTGGCTTTAAAAAATGACATTCACCAATGAATAATAAATTCTCATACCCCAGAACAGTTTCCTTCTATGACTGCAATAAAGATAGGAGACTTAATTGATGTCCAACTGTCTTGCTTTTTAAAACAGAAAACTCTAGATGACTTAGTGTTCATTGTTTGACATGTAGGAAGAGAACTTTCTTGTTTTACTCTAAGTCTCATGGCATGGTATCTTTTTCAATGTCTTTTGGGATTCGCTGGCTGGTTTATTACTGGCAAGTACAGAAGCAGACATTCATAAAGTAGAAATCCAACCAAGAGAATAGCTTGAAAAGATATGTCAAAAACTTGATCATTCTCCTCTTTTATTTTTTAAACTAACGCATAATTTCTTATAATGAAATATAATGCATTTACCAATCTTCTGAGGGAAATCTCAAGTGAAACTATTAAAATGGGCTGAACTAATCCTTTTTGGTGGCAGAGTACAGTGAAGTTAGGTCTTGTGTTAGTCTAAGGGCTGAATGTGGAGAAGAAGGGCTAAATACAAGGAAGCAAGGGCATGGGGCTGAGACAGGGAATGCGGGAAGGGAGGAAACAACTTAGTGATGATAGGACTGTGTGTAAGCACGAGAGAGATAGAGATACGATGATGATGGTGATGATGATTATGATGACAATGACAATGATGATGATGAAGATGATTTTTACATGTAACAGTTACCTTGAATGGGAAGATGGGGAAAGAGAAACCTTAAGAAGGTATTTGAGAAGCTTTCTATTTACTGTGCTGAATAAAATTTTCATATTTTAACTCTTAAGGAAAAACAAAATAAACATCTCTGTTATTTATTAATGCTTCTTGAATAACTGGGACAGTCCCTGAGTTTACTTGAATGAAATCACACCACACAATTGAGCGGCATCAGCAGCTAAACCAGTAGAAAAAAATACAGTGCCGAATGAAAAGTAATCAGACTGAGCAGAATATCAATGCAAACTCAGAAGGAGATCATAGAGACTACTCTAGATTGAAATGACAACCCACGGGAGAGTGCTCAATTCAGAACAGGATGTTCCGGCCTAGACTCTGGTAGAGAATCACATTTGAGCAGCATTACACAAATTCACAAAAAGGAGGTACTCAAGACACTTTTTCATGATATCACTATCTGGAAAATGGCTCCTAGGTAAATCTAAAGGAAACCCAATTTTTTGAGACACTGGAGTGCTTTCTCAAAATGGAGAGATTGGTATATGTCTCCTGACCTACTCCATTGACCTTACATACTCCCCAAAGAATTGATTGCTACTGCTGGATTTCAAATTAAAGTGACCTTAATAATCACTAGTTCAAGCCATTTTCCTCTTGGAAAATGCCCTTTTCTGATGTGTATGAAGGAAGTGTCAGGGCTAATGGGAACACTGTCATCAGTTGTCAATGATATCATTCTTGTATAATTCATTATTGTTATTATTGATGTTAAAAAGAGAAATGCTTATTTGTAACCATGTCTCTATAAAAAGAGAAATCACACCTCCCCCTTAGGAGGGCAGCTTGCTCCATTTAACCCATCTTATTTGTTTCTGTTATTGCCTTGCTCCTGTAACCATTTGGAGTTGTGACTCCTAATCTGTAGCACTGGGCATTAGGTACTATTTGTGAACTCAGCTCCATCCAAACCTCCATCTAATGGCAGTCAGCATCACCACCCTGGAGGACGTGAATATCCAAATGAATTTGAGCTGCGTGCAAATGCTGGAACATCATATTCTGGGTATGTGGTAACCTCATATAAATTGTTAAAAGTAAGACTTCCACTAGGTAAAAGTATGAACAGATGGGAGGACCAGAACCACCTGTAACAAGTTCATGTCAGAGTGGATTTATAGCCAACTGACCAAGTGAGCATATACTGAAACCCCACTAAAGGGATTCATGAATCTGGTGAAGCAAATAAAGCTAAGAAAAAAATTAATTAATTATGGCTATATTTTAGAAAGAACTCAGACTAACAGACTTTAACCTAAAAATGGTAAAAATAGACAATGAGGAAAAAAGACCAAATAATAATGCTCAGATCATTTGAGGTATGGACAATAAAGCAGGTATGTTTCAGCCTTTTGGAGCTGGCACTTGGACAGGCAGAATATGATGGTCAGAGACTAGCGAATTTCCCAAAGCCCAACAAAGAAACCTGTCTGAGTCAAATATTATACCTTGAATTTTGCCTTCTGTATAGCAGTATTCATCCTAAGGAACATTTCAGAAACTCACGTTCTGTGATTTTACTGATAAAAAGGTTGTTGATTTTGATGGTTAGGGATGACTCCAGTTTGCGTTGCTTGGTACTATGAAGGAAATCTAGTTGTACTTTATTTCCTTGAGAAAAATAATTAAGTGAAAGCAACATCTTACCCATATTTCCGAAGATACATTCATACACACAGGTGAAGACAGAAATAAACCCAGACACAGTAATATTGTGCTCATTTTCCTCTGTTTCCTAATTTCCAAGCACCTAGGCTTGTAGAATGGACTTTGAAGTAAATGGGGTGAGCCTCACAATGCCCTCCGAGGCCCCTGAGAGAAATTCTGATCATATTAGGAGAAACAGGATGTTGAAAGAAGAAAATCCAAGGGGAAAATATTCTAAAGAGAAAACTGCACTTCCTGAGGAGGCTCACAGGTGCCCAACAGGGGGTTAGACTGTGCAGAAAAATAAATGGATGTGAGGGCAGAGGGGTCTTGAGGGGACCAGGGGGCAAAGAGAAGGAGGGTGTTTATGCAGCTGCTATGATGGGAAACTTTGGTAAAGACAGAGGAAGAGGATTTTTTGGAAGCTTTCATGGCATATCATGAAAATCCCTATGTCAGCCCATTAAAGTAGACCTATGATAACCATCTACACTATTCATGGCTGTACGTAGATCTTTGAAGGAGACACCATGCAGAGACCGGCCCTAGATACAGCCCGTTATATTCAGGCTACAGTCTTAGTGTAAGCGAAGAAGTCCTTGATGGTCACTAAACTGAGTTGGGTGAACAGTTTGTGGAATTCAAAGTGAGTGATTGCAATGCTGATTACAGTGATTAATGTATTTTGTTTTCCAGTAGCAAAGGTGAAAGATTACAAGGCTTTAGAATGTCTGTAATCTCTCTTCCTCATGAAGAAATTTCCTCAACCCATTCTAGAGAAAGAGGTTCAAATTTTAACAAAAATAGCCTAAAACTATCCTTAGTTAATGCATCAGTAGTGAATTTCAGGTCAGTGAATAAAATATATAACCCAATTCTATTCAACAATTGCATCTAAGCTCCCTGAAATGAATCCAAGTTCAGCTGTGGGATCATAGAACTGCAACAAATTATGATCTCATTTCTCTCTTTAGTCTCACCACCTACTCAAGGACTAAGACTGATAAAACATTTGCTTTCACTTTTTTCAACGATTTTTCAGTTTTAGGGTTGAAGTCTGGTTGTTGTGGGTGGATTACTAATTTGCCAAATGCCTAAACTTCTAGATAATTGCAGTAGATGGGGCGAGGGGGGAAAAGGAAGGGGCAATCTTTAAAGAAGTAGAAGTTCTGGGTTTTATTATCAAAACATTTTATACCGGCTTGCTTTGCTCTATAAATTCTGATTGAAACAAGCAACTTCCTACTTCCTAATATTAACACATAGCAACCCAAACAGTGTAAGCAACTTTTAACAAGGCATTTAATTTTGGAATGTTTTGTGTTAAGAGAATAAAATATAAATAATTATTTGTATTTATCAGAACATACACATGTATGTACTTCATCTACATACAATATTTAATATGACAAAAAAAAGTTTCAGCTAAAATATCAAATATCATATATTTAAGGCTGTTATCTTGCTCCAAAAGATAAATTGCAATAAATAATAAACAAAACCTCTCTGTCAAAATGTGGAAGGTCTGAAGGACAAAGAAGGTAGGCAGAGAGGGCTCCCAGACCTAGTTCTTTGTGTCAGTGGTAGCTTGGGGAATGGTGGACGGAAAAGGGTGATGAAAAATAGAATGACCACCACAACAAAAACACATTAAGAGAGAAAAAGAATGAGCTTTCCGCAGCTAATCTCAGGCTTTTGTTTTTAACATCTCAGTGAAACTGAGGCAAAGCTAAAAGTAAAGGAAATCTTTACAAACCTTAATTAGAGTCTCAGAAATTAAACTTGCAGTTATACAGGGTTGACAGCAGTCTTCTTTATTGGGTGGAAACTGCCTCAGGACATGGCCTGGGACTTGGCAGGTGACCTGGCCGAGCGCCACAGTAAGATCGCTCCCAGCCCACTCCAACTCTGCCTTCCCTCTCTCCAACCTTATTCTTAGTCATGTTCCCACTTTGGGATAAGATCCAGAAATTGGCAAAATGAGCCAAGTGTCTGTAATTTCACTCATACACCCAGAAAAAAATATTCTTCGGAAACTCCACAAAGCTCTCTTTAGGAGGTGTCGAGAGCCTACTGCTCTGTGCCAAATTAGAGTTCAGGATATTTGTTTCACTCATTTTTAAAAGTCAAATACCATTCATATTTCGCAGTAAAAAATCTCACTAAAATTGCTCTCTCAAATTAAGCATTGAGTCATAAAAGGATTTGTTGGTGTCATGCTCATTATTTTTACTTCCCCATTCATCTAGGAAACAAGTAGCTTCTCAACCAACACCCAAGTGAGGCAGGCGAGGATCTAAACGGACTCAACAGGAGGTGGTCCTCCGTGTCTGCGCACTGGACTGTATATGACTCCTAGAGCAGAGAGGGGAGAGGCTGCCATCAAATCGCTGCTGAGCTGACGTGGCTTCCCTCTGGCCACCGGAAAATTTTAATCCATCTAGAATTGTTTGCAAAGCATGGCATGCTCGGCACTGGTCTGGTTAGTCACCAAACCCTGACCTGTTGTAGGTTAGCAAACTGAGTGAATAATAGAAAATCATTAACCTGTTGTTTTGGCTTCTGTAAATTGCTTTGCAAATGTATCTCTCAGTTCACTGTTCTAACTAACTATGTAGTGACTGTCATGTAGCTCTGTGTTGGGGTTCTCAGAAAGTGTGAATCCTCCCTTCCTCACCCCTATAGCTTAGCCTGCTTTCCAAACATACAACTTAGGTCATAAAATGTACTCGCATGCCCCTCTTTGAAGCTGACCAGGCAAAGCACACGTGTGGGAAGTCACGTAGGCACTCTCCCACAGAGCCTGGAGAGCCCAATTGTAATTGGTCATTTCAAGACCATTTCAAAGAACTTTAAGGTTGATAGAGTCCTGCCAAAACTACTGCCTGTATGTAAAAAGGTGACTGGGAGTCCTGAAATACTGTAAGCTTTAATCGGTTAACTAAATGATCATGTTTGCTGCCTTGCTAAAGTCCATATAAACTCACTGCTGCCTTTGTTTGCGGCCATTCTCTACTCCTTAACATCAGGTTTGGCCTGGCCATAATAAAACCTTGCCTTGCTTCTATTCAGTGTTTGGTGGTCTTTTCATCTTCACCTGTAACATGACCCTCTATCCTCCACTCCGGTACATTGAACCAATGTATTCCTCCAGCCTGAAACCAAATTTTTCTTCCATCTCTTACTTTTCCTTCAAATACTAATGGAGGCTCTTCTGACTGATGCCTCAAGTTTGGGTTAAGAACTATGGCTAAAAGAATGAATGTGTTCAAGGGCAAAGTATAATGGGAACAAAATGAACATTACTTTCCATTTTTGTCCTTTTATTTCAGCCTTTTATTGTGCAATCTTGTTATGTTTTTTTAAAACACAATAGCAGTCATGACCCGGTAGCCCCTACTGAACTCATAACATTTGAGGTTTGGAAAAGAACTGTGAAGTCATCTAGTTCAGTCCTTGAATATTACAAATGAGAAAGTGATTAGAAGAGGAGGGCGGTGTTAACTGCATGGGCTAATAGGAAAACGGAATCGCATGGTCTGGGTTAGTTCATCATAAGACATTACGAAAATGAATGGCAGCAGTTGTAGGTAATGGCTGTATTAGTCAATGAAATCTGCTATACTTCTGAAAATTATACATTATATGTTCTCAACTTATCAGCCAGAAATTGAAAAAGAAAGATTTCCTTGTCAGTTCGGACACAGGTAAGAAGAATAATTGGGAAAGCAAGACAAAGAAGTAATTATTAAAAATTATCACCTATTCATTAGATGGTGATCTACGAGAGTGTTTCGTGGCTCTGATTTATCTATTCTTTAGTAAAAATTCTTTGATATCTTTTTATTTTTTAATATTTTTTGTTTTTTATGAGAGAGTGAGTGGGGAAGGGGCAGAGAGAGAGAGAGAAATTTCGAAGCAGGCCTGCCCTCTCAACACAGCACCAGACAATGGAGGTTGATCTTACAACTGGGAGATCATGACCTGAGCTGAAATCAAGAGTCGGACACTCAACAGACTCAGCCACCCTGAAGTCCCCTTCTACATCTTTTTAAATAAAACAGATATGTAACCTTAGGTACTAGAATGGAAGGAGAAAAACAGAATGTTAATCCCTAATGTGACAATTTTAAATGAAGCTCCACACTTCGAATACACATCCCTATAGATTCTAAGTTGACACACTAAACTTGGTATATTTTATTTTTAAGTAGGATCATCTTTCTCACCATTATAATTAGTGACTTTATATGAGTGTATATATTCAAAGATGTAAACTTTCAAACATTGCATACACACACGTACATTATATACACATGTATTCCTCTGGACTCTCTTGATTATATCTTATTGAGCAAATCTGAACCGAAAAAATGTTTAGCAAACTATGCTGATGAAAAGTACACATTTTAAGTAATGGCTGCTTTAGCATAAATGTATTTATTACAAATAATAATTATTAACATATTTTTGAAGATTAAATATTGATACTATGAACAGTTAAAACACCAACAAAAAGAATGACTAGAAACTAAAAAGGGCACTAAACTATAACTCTAAGGTACACTAAAGAGAATTTGCACAGACAACTAATATTTATTATTTATTAATGTATATCTTTTATTAAGAGTTCTTTTTAAAGGGACTTTTTAACGTTTCTAAAAGTTTCTAAAATTTTTTTAACATGCAAAACTAAAAGTGTAATTTGTTTAAAATATATACCTAATGTACAATACTAAATATGGTTTCCAGTGCACAATGATGATGGTATAAAAGAAGAAGAAAGGATTCAGTAGGCTGAGAGGGAAAGATTAAGGCCTGAGATCCCTGGGTGTGGGAAAACACTTATTCAGTAACAATGCTGGGAGTGTCTGACCACAGCAAACCCCCCCAGGCATAAGGTTCCTCTAAAGAATATAACAGACCCCACCTACTCCCCTTCAGGTTTCCCTCAGGAATTTGAGGAAAGACTGAAGTATAGCCATAGACCCCCAGAACCTTATAAAACAAAGACCTTTGCCTAATGTTCTCGGCGTTCACTTTCAAATGTCCCCTCTCTGTAAAGAGTGCTTTCCTACTCTTCTTCCTTTCTGATCTTATAGTCTAATAAACTTGGCCGGCTGCTCATTGTGTTTGTCCACCTCTTCATTCTTCCAAGTGGCGAAGCAATGAATCCCAGGTATTGGGGTAATAAACCTGCACCAACAGGGTTATAATTTCCACTGATCATTGCACTTACCTCCACATCTCGGAATTGGTCCACTCCACATTACTTTTCCATCCATAAGAATACACGTAATTGTTTCTGTTCCTTGGGTTTTAATAAATCCTTCTTCACAAATAACTGAAATCGAACTTCCTAATTGAAAGTTGTCCCCAAACCGCCGCGCATTGATTGGTATTCCAGGATCAGGACACTCATTATGTCCAAATGCTGGAGAAGAGGAAAAGAAGAAAAACACACAAACAAGCAGTATGAGAGGGAAACTTTGTGTAGCTGGGGTGAGAAAAACTGACTTTTGAAAAAAAGGTTAGGTTTATTTCTAGAGAAGCCTTTATTTATTAAAAAAAAAAAAAGTAGTCTCTTCTTTGACCCTATTTACCTGTGATGTATGTCCGTGATGTAAATAGGTGTGACTGTTTTTTTTTTTCAACATTTATTTATTTTTGAGAGACAAATAGAGAAAGATCTGGGGAGCAGCAGCAGAGAGAGAGGGACACAGAATCAGAAGCAGGTTCCAGGCTCTGAGCTGTCAGCACAGAGCCTGACACGGGGTTCGAACTCAGGAACCACGAGATCATAACCTGAGCCAAAGCTGGGCACTTAACCGACTAAGCCACCCAGAGGGCCCCAGTGTGATTGTTTTAAAATACAAATTATACCCTAAGATTACATTTCAAAACATAATTGTTTCTGCCTACTTCTAGAGATCACTAGGGTTAAGGTATGTAAACATTTCCTGGACAAACTGGTCAGAATTCTAATTATTGTGAATACAGAGCAGGTTGACTACATCTCACTGCAAACTTCTGTGATTTTACCCTTGGAATGGAGAAATATTCTTGTGAGGTTATAGTGAAATTTCCAATCTGGAATGGAAGTCTTAACATTTCTTTATAATTTTCCATTTGTCATCTATTTTCTGCCATGTAGGAAAAGGGAAGGGTGCTAATTCTTGTAATTACTATGTTCTAGCCACTGCTATAGGACCTTCAGAAATGTCATTATATCATTTAACATTTAGAACTTTAAAGAGTAATGTGAGATTCAGAAACATAAGTATTTGCCTCAGGTCAGAGAGATAGGATTGAAATGTATCCCTTTGTATGGCTTCTAATTTTTTTTTCTCAACGACATATTGTATCTTGGGTTATTTGTCTCATGTCTCAAGAGAATGTGAGTTCTAACCTTTAGGGCCACTTTATTTTACTTTGTGTCTCTCATGATATATTTAGGCTAGCCTTAGCAAGTCAGCAGCAGTGTAGGGACAAGGTGTTAATTTGAATTTCTCAAGATTATAGATTAAATGAGTCCTCCAAATTTCTCTTCTTATTTATCTGTATGACCAAGCATGCACCATAAATGTTTAAATTTGCACAATACACACGGAAGAATATTTAAAATAGCAAAATCTAAGTGTGTAAACAGTTTGAAAGGTACTTACATTATTATTATATTCATGCTGCATAAGTACATGCAGTTATTTTAAGTTTTCTCACTAATCATTACTTTGATATTGTTCATAAATTACATAATTTTATTAGCTATTCTCAGATTTAAGTTAAATGATACAGAAGAATATTAAGGCAAATACTAAAATATATGTAATATATCTTTTGTAGATGCACTGATTTCTAATTATTGTTTTTTGTTGTCCTTTAAAAACCCAAAAACCTCAATTGATTAAACCTCGTTGTTCCTATAAACAATGCCTGATAGGAATTTTTTTTTCAGAAAAAAAATTTCAGTAGAAAACATTAAATATAAGAATTTGCATATTAAAGATTACATTATTTACTAGAGAAACAGAACAAGAAACAAGGAGGTATATTTCCATAATACCCTGAAGGCACCATAAACATTAAAGTTAAAAATAATATAAATAAAGACAAAATAATGATTATAAATATATGCATATATATATGAAATATTTTTAAAAGGATTTTCAGATAAAGCAACTATTTCATGCAGCACTCTGTATGACACATGTCACAGCTAATTTAACTTTAATGACATGCAATTACACGTTGACAGGTTCACCAACAGACACTTGGAAAAGGCACTAACTGCTTTTTGTTACTAAGTGTCAGAGCTCAGCACTGGTGGGTAGGGTTAGGGATGTGATTCTTTTTTACAGAAAAGGAAACTAAATCCTACTGTTATATGACACAAATATTAACTCATCAAGTTGGCCAATATATGACGGAGTGTGGTAGCTTCAAGGAAAAAAAAACAAACAAACAAGAAAAATCACTAGTGTTCTATTGTTTTAGGAAAACATTTGCAAACAGAAGCATTAGAATGTGAGTACATTAACCTACTAAAATATATTCTCCTTCATGTGATTCATCTTTTTGCTATATTTATACTATGGGTTTTTTTTTTTTAGAAAAATACAAGGAATGTGAGTGACAGATAATAGCTAAATAACCTCAAAGAAATCTCAAAATATTGCAACATAATAAACAATTAAATAAGATGTTAAGGTAATAGTTCAAAGGGCAAGTAAACAATGACAGCTAATGTTTGTTGATTGTGGCATCTACTCCATGCTAAATTATTTATTCCTTATAGAAACCAAATATGGTTTTACTGATGAGGACACTGAGGCTCAATTTTAAACATAAAAATGGGGCAGGCAAAGCCATGATTTGAAGTTATAGTTGTAGAGTTTCACTATAGAAACTTATGTTTCTATGTTAATGATTTTCTCTTCTGTAACGTTTCTGCAGCCTTCTAAAGTTCATCTCTAGAATTATAACTCTGTGCTGTCATTATTGGTTTAAGGTTCCCTTTTGGTTTATAAATATTTTGAAAGATTTATCTCCCTTACATGTTTGCACACCAATAATGGAGCAAAGCATATGATATACTTCAGGTGTGATCTTATGCTTATAAGATTTAATAGAATACTGGCTGACATCATAATATTTGAAACATATTTCCTTAATATCAGGGCTCTCACAAACCAAGAAAAAATGACACAATAGGGAGTCAAATATGGCTGGAAATGAAGAACTACATGACTGTTCCCGACACTTATATATATATATATATAAAGAGAACGTGTTCAAGTTTATATATGAAAACGTGTTTAAGTTTCCTTATCTATGGAACCAGAGAGCTGCTTTACATGATTCCTTTCTAGCTGTACTTGGTAGAAATACATTATATGGAGAAAATAAACTCACTGTTATAAGTGATGTTGAAGCCACGTCCTGACATTGAGTGGTCAGCTTGAAATTCCAGTCGTAGTATATGACTATTACTAGTCAGATGGGAGGGCACCTCAGCCCCAGTAAACGTCCCAAGAATCGGGGAGTCTGGAGAGTCTCCATCTTTAACGGCAAGGAAGTCAAACTGAGATTCCAGATCAAAGTCGTTAAAAGAAAGATGTATCCGACTCCCTGGATCAGAGATTATTGTCCAGATGCAGTTTAAATTATTTCCATACCCTTCTGGGTAATCAGGAGAAAGCACTGTTCCCATGGGTGCAGTAAAGTTAGACAGGCAAGGAACTGTTAAAATAAAATTATACAATAAATGTCCAAAAGTAATATTTCACCTTATTAGCCATATCCTACAACTATGATAATCAATTAGTAATTTGAAAAAAAGAATATTACGCAATGTAAATATTATAATGTAATATTGAAAATATAGTATCTTATGAAACCAAAAAAAAAAAAAGGTTACCATTTTCACATAATAGAAAAGGCAACTATTGCTTTGGATAACTATGTACATAAATATGCAGAAAAATATCATAGGAGTAATAAAGGTAATTAATTTCAACGTCTACCATATTTATGTCAGAGTTTTGTGCAAGGTTTTTGATTCTTTGCCTACGAAAGAAGATTAGTGAGGCACCTGGGTAGCTCAGTTGGTTAAGCAAGGGACTCTGGATTTCTGCTTCAGGTCAGGATCTCACCCTAGTGGGACTGAGCACTACTTGGCTCTGTGCCTAGCCACCGAGCATGGAGCCCTCTTAAGATTCTCTCCCTCGGCCTTGCCTATCCCCTTCCCTCTCCCTCTCTCTCTCTCTCAAAAAAAAAAAAAAAAGATTGGTGCAATATATACAGATTTCCATATAAAGCAATAACACTCATCAAATGATTGAAGACAAATTACTATGCAGATATTAACAAAACTGGGATGTGGTAGCACAGACAATGCTTGGAGGGAGGGTGGTGGCCAGGTGAGTTTGTTTCCTGCCTCGGCCATGGGAAGCTCTAATAGTTAATAACACAGATAAAGAGACAAAGGAGACAAATTAACTTTTAGAAAAATCCACCACTAGTGGCTAACCCTGGAAAAACAACTAAGCTCACGCCTTCCTAAGATGAAGTCTCTCACTGCCCCTGCTCCATCTCCCCCCCATTTTCTTTTACCTTTTAAAAACATGTGAGCTAAAGGATCACACAGAACATTTAGAAAGTTGAAAAAAGGTAAAGAAACAGAAAAGTAAATGATCTATTGCATAGAGGAGATCATAAAGTAATAATGTATTATCTTCTGGTGGTTTTTATTACATAATTTTAACAAAATCAAATTCATCTAATTTTGCACCAAATTTTATTTGCAAAGAGTATAAATTTTAAGCCTGAAAATATTTTGCTAAATTTCAGCCTGGAAAAGTTATATTAATTTATACTGAAATATAATTAATGCATTAGACTGTACAACACCTCCACCAGCATAAAATATTATGGTTATTTGACCTTTTTTATTTGATAGGATAAATGATATCTTATATTATTAATTTGTCTTTCTTTGCCTACTAGTAAATGTGAAGATTTCTCCATTTTCTCTTTTTTTGGAATTACAGGCTCATGAACCCTGATATTTAAGACTACGGACTCTTAGTTTGTAATATTCATTCAATATTTTGATTCATATAGTATTCCTACATTATCTTGTTAATAGTTTTAGTATAATTTGTTTTAATTTGAGTTAAAAATCATTTCCTTATATTGCTTTTAAGTTTAGATCTTTTGTTAACATTCAAAAGTTAGACCAGTATCTATCTACAGACAAAAATACAACAATACCTACATATACGCATAAAATATGCAAAGAATGAGAGATTATATGTATTATTGGTTATTTGTTATATATATGCATAATTTTTTATCATTTCAAAAATGTAATGTCCTACCTAAGTTTGCCTCTTCTGTATGGCCTGATGTTAGGAGTTAAAACCAGGTCTTAGAAACTGATAACCACTGGGCTAGATCCAGACTGAAAATATGTTTGACACAATTTTTTCTTATGCTTGTACAAAAATTTGAAATCACATTTTAAAATCAATCTATCTCACATTTGAGGGGGGAAAATCTGGAGTTCTAGCTTCTTTGAAAAAGTTAATGAACTCCATCTAGTTCCCTACCACTTTCATAATGGGAACACACATACCTAGTTCTGTTCCCTTTTCAAACTTTTACCTGCCTGCATCCAGGTATCTTCTGATTCTATAACACTTGATCTAAATGTAGGATCGGCAAACTTGTTCTGTAAAGGGACAGATGGTAAATGCTTTGGCTGTACAAGCCACGTGGTCTATTTTGCAACTACTTAACTCTGCCACTAAAGCACGAGTTAACGCTTAACTCTTCCTATAGGAGGAAAGCAGCCATGTGCAATAGGTAAGAGAAAGTAAACAGTTATGTTCCAGTAAAACTTTGTTTACCAAACTAGGCTTCAGGCTAGATCTGTCCCACAGTCCTTAGTTTGCCAATCTCTAATCTAAATGATCTCCATTTGGGGCAAGGGATGACCAAAATCTGTTATGCTAATCTCCTTTGTCAGATAAACAGGTCAATGCCAATATAATACTCTAAACCCATAATTATATTAGATACAGTTTTTAATGTAATTTCCTTTGACCAAGTGTTATATTTCTGTGAATAATACCATAGTAATTTTACGGTAGTAACTTAATACTGTGCTTTAGTATTCACATAAGCACTCTTCTTTTTAAAAACTCTCACATCTATTCTATTGCTGTCTGATTTTTTACCTAGCTGTATATCAGCACATTATATCAGTTCTCAAAGAAATTATGTTAGGATTTTTATTGAGATTTCAAAGAAATTTCTATTTAATTCATATATTTAATTTAATGCCTTCTCATTCTGGAATATGCATCTATCTCTATTTATTTTTTCATAAAATTTCCTTTTCTGAATAAGCTTATAATTTTCTATGAGTTATTTGGAATTATGTAAGAATTATTTCTACATATTTTATAATTTTATTTTTCTGAATAAATCAACTTTCAATTACATTTTCAAATTAGATAATGATGATATACAGGAAACTATTCATTACTACATATTTATCATATATCAACTTGTAGGAATTTCTTCTTTTTAAAAACAGTAAAAACATCTTCTCTAGATTTTCAAGAGTTTAAATTTGTTTTAGTCAACATTATTATAAGTATTTTATTGAATGTATTTTAGCATCTCTTAAAATGACTTGAAATAGTTTTATATTTTTATTTTTTATTTATTTTTAATTTTTTTAATGTTTATTTATTTTTGAGAGAGAAATAGAGTGTGAGAGGGGGAGGAACAGAGAGAGAAGGAGACACAGTCTGAAGCATGCTCCAGACTGTGAGCTATCAGCCCAGAGGCCAACACGGGGCTCCAACCCAAGAATCATGAAGTCATGACCCAAGCTGAAGTCAGACACTCTACCAACTGAGCCACCCAGGTGCCCCCAAATAGTTTTATATTTGATGTGATATGCCACATTACTAGATTCCCCATATTACATGAACATTGCCTTCATGGAATAACACAGGAACTAAAGGTCTTTAAATGAAGTCTTTGGAAGTAATGCTAAGCTTTTGATAATGCTAACACAACCAAACTCTCATAATATATTTTCTTCTCCCACAGCAGGAAGTTTACAAGGTAATCTTGGTTACTGGCTCTAAAGGGGAGGATTCTATTGAGGAGGCCTATGCTCTCTTCCTTTCCTACATTCCCTAAAGAGCAAGCAAAAGATATTTTAATTAGGGAAATTTCTTCCCCATTTGAAAAATACCCACTTTACTAAAACATAAGATTAGATATCATCACAACATGTATCCAGACACTATACTGAAGAATAGTAATGTTTGCTTATGTGCTATTTTCTTTTCTTTTCTTTTTACCTTTTTTTTGTTTTGTTTTTTATTTTGTTTCTGAGAGAGAGCATGCATGAGTGGGGCAGAGGTGCAGAGGGGAAGAGAGCGAGAATGTTAAGTAGGCTTCACGGGCAGAAGAGAGCCCAACACTGGGATTATGACCTGAACTGAAATCAGGAGCCAGCCACTCAGCCAAATGAGCCACCCAGGTGTTCTTATTATTTTTAACTATGTAAAATACATATTAGAAAATAACCTGTAATCTCTTTAAAAGTTATATTACTTCTTTAAAAATGTTAAATAACTTTAGAATGCTAAATAAGCAACATTTTTATTTTCATGAGTATTGGCTTTACACATTACCATTTGTGAATAGTCAAAACCAGAAAGCAAAATTTTCCATTTTGCACCCATATCTGGTAAGTTGCATTTGTTGGTATTTAACTGAAAATAAAAGTATATCAATAGATAATACAAATTATATTTTTGTTGTAGTTAAATTGGAATGTTTTCATGTATTCAAAGAAATGCATCCTTTAATCCAACCATACTGTATATTATAAACATTAATGAATTTTTTTATGTGCAATATAAATATATGGCACTTAAGTATGCATTAGTGTGAGCATCTACGAGCAAAAATAAATTCATGCATTATACATAGAATATAAGCTTTAAATATTTTAAGTGTTTTTGATTGAAAATAAGCATATACTATCTTGTTAAAATAAATAAATGAACCTACCAGAATTAGCTCAGATGTATAATTTCCATAAGAAGTATGCTATCTATAAAGTATAAAATGCCACCCATAAAATGCTATAAGAACACATGTAATATATACTTTGCAATTACCAAGTGAACTATGTTAACTTTATTTAAATCTTTAATGAAATTTATAATTTGGCATAAGCACACTTGTTAAAGATAGTATCGCAAAGTGCTACTCGTTCAAAAATAATTACACGGTTCCAGCTCTTTGCAATTAATTACAAAAGCAATTATATGCAAGGACAGGGTAACATATGCTATCGGAAAGCAAAGCATTTGGTACTCACAGATACAGATGGGTATGTTTGCAGACCATTGGTTATTCTCTTGACAAACAATGGATTTCTCTCCAATTAATTCAAACCCAAACTGGCACTCGAACCTTAGAACATCACGATTAGAAAATCCATCGCCTTCTCTAATTCCATATAAGGGTGTACCAGGATCACCACAACTTTCTTTTTCAATTTCTGCAAAAATAGAAGACAAAAGTCACCTTCCAAGGGTTTTAGGCATGTGATATCCGCATAACCAGTTAGTAGATGTACACTCCCTATATCTGAGATATTTCAGAACAAAAGGTGAATACGTTTTCCAAATTTAATCTGTTTCTTTTGCTCCTCTTTAAAAAAAAATCTAATGTGTATTACTTTTGAAAGAGACTGAAAGACAAAGTGCAAGCAGGGAAGGGGCAGAGAGAGAGGGAGACACAGAATCTGAAGCAGGGTCCAGACTCTGAGCTGTTAGCACAGAGCCTGACGTGGGGCTTGAACCCACAAACCACGAGATCATGACCTGACCTGAAGTCAGACACAACTGAACCTCCCAGGTGCACCTCTCTTGCTACTCTTGTGAACATAATTCGATGACATGATCGTTAGGGAACAATTAATGTAGTTCTCTCATTTTGTAGATGGGAAAACAGGTCATCGGAGCACATGCCGGTAGTTGTGCCCAACAGAACAATTATGACAAGATTTAAATCTTTTGTCTGTACTAACATGCACACACATATATACACACATATGTATTTCCCCAAATACGGAAAACATTTATGTTTGTTATCTGTATGTGATACAGTAAATGCTTACATCATGACCAGCACGTGAGGTAGCGCTGTCTGCCTCAGGGTTCCTACAGCTGTCGGTGACTGTCTTTCCCGTAGGACCTCCCATTTCCCCTGACACTTGTTGGTTGAATTATTTCCCCAACCAGACCCCCCTCCTCCCAAAAAAGCTCCTTACGACAGGAATCCATTTAGCATTCCAAATTACCCAGATATGTTCTTCCAAAAGTTTTTCTTTTTGTATGAATTAAAATAAAGAAGGTTGGCTAAAATTCTCTTAAGAGCACATGAAAGCACCTTTTAGCCTGTATTCAAAGAAACTCCAAATGTCTGGGATCTTCACTGTGAAGCTATGAATGTCAGTGGCAAATTATTGTGATGGTTGTTTTGGTTTTTATCTCACATGAAATCACATTAATACAGTTGCTCTCAAACTATAGAAAAAAACAATACAATTATAATTAAAAGGTAAAAGTGTGAGACAAAGTTATGGCCTCTCTCCTCATAGTCCAACAGGCATACATTGTTGGGTCTTCTGCAATCTGCCAGCACCAATTTGGTGTGTATCTTTCCAATTATTTTCCTATGCTTTTACAATTACACATAAACGTATATAATACGGAATTTTATAAACATCTATATTTAAATGAATATAAAAATCTTCTGTACAACTATGTAGTGTTGTTTTACGTGTATCATACTTTATGTGGTAGTATACTGTCAAAGGCATTCTATAACTTGCTCTAATTTTAACCAAATAATAACTTTGGATTTAGGTTTGAACATCCTTATATTTTTAACAGAAACCACATATGGATACAATGATTCTTTTAATACACTGGATTTGATATTTTATTTTTATTTATGCCATAGTGACTTTGATCAAGATTCTTGGTCAATCTAGTTCAATATCAGAGAAAGAAATTTGTAATTTTGCAATTTTCGCTAGTCTTTAGGATACTCTGTAGAACAGGGAAAGTTAGATCCTTGAGTGTTAGAATGTGTCAAGAAAATGTTGGCTGAGTCTGGTCTGATTTTGAAGTAGGTATCTGACAATCCAGTTTAATCTCATGAAAAGTATTTTTTTTCTACTCAAGGCATTTTTGGGGGGTGGTAGAGGAAGGGACAACATATGTATTTTAGAAAGGTGACATTTTCCATGATTTGAAAAATGTTCAGCGGGGAATAAGCAGGCGTAAGTGCTCAGTCATGGTGGGATCACATGGTTAACACACTCACAAACTTGCATTTCTCTCATGCCTTTAAATTTTAATTGTTTCTGTTATTGAAAAAATTGATTCTTCTTCATCTGAAAATGTCTTTATTTAAATGCCCTCATTATTGAATGACAGTTGATAAGTCATTGATTTTAACTCAAAGTTATGTTCCATCACCATTTTGAAGGTGTTTTTCCCTGGCCTTTTATCCATTCAGTAATTCTGATGAGAAATATGATACCAAAGAGATCCTAATTTTCTTATAATTAATCTGTCCTATGCATCATTCTTTTCCCTTACCATAAATAGTGGCATTCCTTTTTAGACTTGCTTGGGATTTTAATTTATTTTATTTTATCTTATCTATCTTATTTTATTTTGTTTTGTTTAATTTTTATTTTTATTTTAGAGGGAGAGAGAGCATGGGTGGGGGAGAGAGGCAGAGGGAGAAAGACAATCTCAAGCAGGCTCCTGAGGCAGGGCTCGATCTCACAACCCTGGGATCATGATCTGAGCCAAAATTAAGCTCAAATCAACTGAGCCACCCAATTGACCCTACACTCGCCTCTTTTTAATGTCACTATCATTTACTTAGGTATTGATTTATAATTTTTTTACATTGACTTGATAGATTTATTCTGTCAAATAACTTGCAACATTTTTAAGTTCTAAGAAATTTTTACTATTATTTCCTTTAAAATAGTTTCTTTTAATATACTCTCATTTACATTGAATATTGGAATTTGAGGATTTAGCCTTCCTGTTGCTCAATCTTTCAAATTCTCATTTTTGAAATTCTCTATTCTGCATTGTTGAAGAAATATAGATGTAAATATATATGTATGTATATTAAGTATAATTAATATACAAATTATATATAATACATATACATATATGCAATATATATACATATCATGCTTTTCTAATTCCATGCATATCTAATCCCAATTCAACCTATATATTGAAAAATTAATGTGTCATTTCTTGAGTATTTAATGATTATTCCTTTTTATTGTTACACAAACTATTATTTTTTCACAACTACAGTTTCTGCCTTTATTTTCATGAGGATATCTACTATAATTGTTTAAAATAATTTTTGTTTCCTCTCTTAGCTATGTTTGTTTGGGTATAAGTAGAAGTGTTTGAAGAGCACAGCAGACTAAATGTTCTTCTGAAGAAGCATCATACTGGATGTCAAGCCTGTGAGGAAGTTGCAGGAGGAAGTACTTGAGAAGAGAACGAGATTGCTGGCCTTGAGCTAGCTGTCAAATAAATATTTGTATTTGCTTGCTTCTCGGTAACACTGCAGGTCCTATAATCCCCATCTTCACCTTCAACATCCCCTACCTTCAGCGAATTTCTTCTAATGTCAGAATCACCTTGTATTGCTAGGTATAACTTTTCCCTCTATTGATCTCTGGTACAGTCCACTGTTAGAGTTAGAGCGCACACTTTTTTTTTTTTTTTTTTTTTAGTATTGTCTATTTATTCCGGGAGATGAAGGACTGAAGGAGGGGCAGAGAAAGAGGGACAGAGAGAATCCCAAGCAGTCTCCACGTTCAGCATGGAGTCCCCGTGTGGGGCTTGATCTCATGACCATGAGATCATGACCTAAGCCAATATCAAGAGTCTGATGCTTAACCAGCTGAGCTACTCAGGCGCCATGGGGAGCCCTTCCCCTTGATAACTGCCCTGGACTCTACTCCATATCTTGGCATTTGGCTGTAGAGCTGAGATACTTCTATTGAGATCAGTGCGGTCTCTCCGGATTGCCAGGGGACTCCTCCCTGGAGGCTTCTCGCCGCAATGCCTAGTGGCTTCTTCTGCATAAACTGTAACAGCAGTCCCCCATGATGGCACTGGTTTACGAAATTCCCAGCTTACCTCTATATTTCATGTGTACATATATTTATATGTTTATTTATATATATTTTCCTTAGAATTCTCTACAGCCTCATAACAACTGAGATTTCCTCTTCCTATTCCTAAGCATCAGTGAATTTTTAAAATTTAAAAAAAATTTTAATGTTTTATTTATTTTTGGGAGAGAGAGAAAGACAGCGTGAGCAGGGGAGAGTCAGAGAGAGAGGCAGACACAGAATCTGAAACAGGCTCCAGGCTCTGAGCTACCTGTCAGCACAGAGCCCGATGCAGGGCTTGAACCCACGAACCGCGAGATCATGACCTGAGCCGAAGCCGGACGCTCAACCGTCTGAGACACCCAAGCGCCCCTAAAATATATTTTCTAACATCTTTGGTTTAGGATTGAGAGTAAGTGCTTCCTCTACTATTTTGAAACCATATGTTTTTTCTTTACTTCCTGATTTTTAAAAGTCAAACATATACTTTCAAACAAAGATGTAATTTTGAAACTTCAGTACTTTCAGACTGAAAAACAATATGAAGTAAGTATAATAAATATATACCTATCATACATCACTGCCTTTGAAATTTTTTTCACTTATGAGGTGAAACTAATACCTGAGCAAATAATTACTATGCATTAGGTGATTGTTACAATAGAAATAGTCACAAAGGATAATTAATAGTAATGGCTATCATTTTTTGAGTATTGAGAAAACCTTTATTAAAACATTAATTATGTAATTTAATCCTCATAATAATCCTATGAAGAAATTATTGTCATCTCCATTTACAGATGAGAAAACTGAGGGTCAGAAAAGGTAACTAAGGCTATAGACTAAATATTTGTGCCCCCCACCCACACCCCAATTCGTATGTTGAAACCTAATCCCCACTGTGATGGCATTTGGAGGTAGAGTTTTTAGGAGGTGATTAGGTCATGAAGGTAGAACCCTCATTAATGGGATTAGTGCCCTTATGAAAGAAGCCTTAGAAAGCTCCTTTGCCTCTTCTGCCATGTGAGGACACAGGGAGAATACAGCCATCCAGGAACTAGAAAACGGGCTCTCATCAGGTACTGAATCTGCCAGTACCTTGATCTTGGACTTGCTAGTCTCCAGACTAGATAGATATATGTTGTTATAAGCTACCAAGTCTATGATATTTTTGTTTTAACAGCCCAAACAAAGACCATAACTTGGACAATTTCAAACTTCTGTATTGCAGAGTTTAGGTGTGTAGCAGCCTTAATTACTAAATCATATCAGAGGAATTTTTATTCTTTTCCCTCTTAGCGACATATATTTTGTTTCTAATGTGTACCAAAATAGTACTAAGCATAAGGAATAGAAAAATGAGTAAGATGTTCTCCTTGCTCTTAGATGAGGGCACAGAGGAGGTATAGCTAAGTCCCCTTGGATGGAGGCTGGCAAATAGGTAAAGGCTTCATAGAAGAGGCAACCCTTAAGCCTCTTAGAGTTACTTCACTGAGTGAACTGGAGAAGAGTAAGGAAGGAAAGGTATTTAGGTGGAAGAAGAGCAGTATCAGGAAAGATATGTAGTCTGTTTTCTTGTCTTTCCTTCTGTAGGTGGTGACTTGGGTGGGGTTGAGAGGCTGAGTCCATAGGGGAAACTTTAACAGAATACCATAGACTGGGTGGCTTATAAACAATAGAAATCTGTTTCTCTGATTTTTAAGGGTTGGGAGGATCAAGATCAAATGCCAGCAGATTTGGTGTCTGGAGACAATCTATTTCCTCATTCATAGGCAGCCTTCTTTCTGCTGTGATAGGGTCCAGGGCAGGCCATAACAGAGTGGTCCACTTTGATGTGTGGATTGTTTTGAGCTCAAGACAATCAGGGCCCAAGGGATGCAGAAGGAGCTTTTTGCCTCCCTCTTAACTGCCTAAAAGCATTAGATAGAGAGCCTGGCCTGAAAGACAGCTATCACTGAAAATAACTAGAAAGAAGAGGAGATAGGTGTGACAAGCTGGAAGAAACTCAATAAGGCCTGTTCATTCAAATTCCTCTCTGTGTCCCACTGTCTCTGAAGGGCAGGGCCAACATTTGTTTACAAATATTAGCTCTCCCCATCTTCCTGTAAGTTGTCTTCCTCCCCTTTGAGATCCCAGACCCCTATCTCCTTCTCATTAGCTCAGGTTGGTATATAAACCTCCATTGCTTGACTGTGAAGGAGCCTAATATCATCGAGGTTCATGTAAATATGAAATTAATATTTGGTTTTTTTCCTGTTAGTCTGTCTTATGTCAGGATAATTTGTAGACCAGCCAAAGAACATAGAAGGGAAAAGCTTTCTTCTCCTATAGTTGTGTCCTCAGGTGGTAGAAGCGGTGAGGGGGTTCTCTGGAGGCACCAATCTCATTCATCGGGATTCCACTCTGAAGACCTAATGACATCCCAAAGGCCCTATCTCCAAAGCCATCACACTGGGCATTATATTTCAATGTATGAAGTTCAGGGGGACAAATATTCAGCCTATAGCAGAAGTAGTGATGGTGGCACTAAGGGTTGAGGAGGTGGTGAGGTCAAGTAGGCGACAGGGTGGTTGGGGGCCAGACAAGTAGAAACAAGGTCAAGGAGGCAGACAAGAAGGTTGGAAGATTAAGTATATATGGGGGATTGTGAAAAGCATAAATTTGAGGATAAGGGTAACCAGACTTCTCATTATCAAAAAGAAGATGTAGAAAAAGGAAAGATTTCAAAGAATCCTGAGGGGGGGAAAAAGTGGAGGAATAGATGGGCACTTGTATTTAAAACATAGATAAACACAGATTACATAGACATAGATGAAATGTGTTTATAGACATACATATGTATTATACGTCAAACACATACTCACACATACATATATATGTGTGTGTATGTGTCCATGTGTATGTATGTGCACATGCATTTTATAGTTCTATTCACTATGAATACAAACAGTAATAAATATCTATTGTAAAAGCCACACTAAGTGCCCAGATCTTGATTCCTAATTGTCATTATTTACTTAAACGTACCAGAAAGGGTACTTTCAGCATTGGACAAGGAAAAGAACCATGTGATTTCAGAACACCCTGATGAGTCAGAAAAAAAATTGCTTACAGAACAGGGGAGACATATCAAAAGCACATAGAGACCAACTTAAAGGGGCCCTTCTGGCCATTCTGAGACAGTTTCACCATCAAAAGAACACTAATCATGATGGATTATAACTGATTTAATGCTACTTAAATGCATAAATCTATGCTGATATAAATAAATGAGTGAGGAGCTCAAACTCTGTCTGCAAGTAGAATGACAGTTCAATAAAATGTAGAATTAATAAAAATAGAAGATCAACATTTTGTAGTCATCATGATAAAAAACAAAATAATAATGTAGTCTTAGATAACCTCTCTGTCAAGTAGGTATCAATTACAAAGATGAAAATGGTGATGTTTCCATGAAAACCCAGAAGACAGTAATTATACTAGGTGATCAACAATCACATAACCATTGTGGGACATAATGACATTGTTTGCCCTTGATGTGATGCACTGAGACATTGAGAATAATTTCTGTGGTATTCCCGTCAAGAATGCTTGGACCAAGTCTGGATAAGAGGAGAGATTATATGGACTCAGACAAAGAAACATATTACATATTACTGAGAAACATGATAAATTAATGCAATCACTTTGTTGGGTTGAATCCTGGACATGGAAAGCAAAAGAGACATTTTTGGAAAGTTAATGAAATTTGAATGGGGTCCATGAATTATTTGGTAATGTAGTATCAATGTTGCTTTTCTAGTCTGGTTGGTTATGTGAGAGAGAATCTCTGTTTTGGTGAAACTCAAAGTTTCTGCAAATTCTTTGATGTCTCCCCTACCCAAAGGTGGAATCAAATTTTCCTCTCTTTGATTATTGGGCAGCATTAGTGATTGCTACTACAAATAAAATATGGCAAAAGGGACATGACTACTTCTCTTAGCTCCTCTCGTAACACAAGCTGTCTCAAGCTCCTATAGGTTTGGGCACAGAGAAACAATTAGCACAGTCTGTTTTATCTTGTCCATTGCAGCAAAAATTATAGACACTCCAGTACTCAGATATGATCCAACAGGATTGCCAAAACCTTGATCTCCAAACTCCCTTAAGGGGTTTCAATGCCACTTGGAACTGTGAAGATACTTAATGCCTGAGATGGCAGGGAATGAGAAGGAGACCAGCAAATTAATTGCTCACCTCCCTCCTCCCAAAATGATGGCTTCAAAACACAAATGGCCCACAAAACCAAAGACATAGCTGTTTCTTGTGAGGCTCTGGCCAACTCAGACACACTCAGTAACATATCGTTTCATATTTGATTCTTCCAATTCCCTAGTATAGCCCTTTCCCCCCTCATCTTTGCTGTTTTGGCATTGCACTCCTTCTCTCCTCCCATATTTAGTCTATAAGCTATGCCTTAGTATTTGTGTTCTAGGGAATCAAAGCTAAGACAAGTGACTTATGACTGGCAAACAATTAATGGACAAGGTAAGGGACTGGGCTATCTAATGGTTGTGTCAACATAGATGTGATTTCTAGAAAGACAGAATATTAGTTCTCATTATTGAGTGACTATTATTTGATAGGAAGTTTGGTGAATACTGTAACTGTTTTAAATCGTGTATTTCTTACTGCAACACTGAGAAATACTGCAGTATTAATCCAGCTTAATAGATGAAAAAATGAGGTTCTTAGAAGCTGACCAAGCTCATCTACACAAAAATAGCTCAAATGAGATTCTATTCAACATTTCCATGACTCCAATAACCACAATCTTTCCCACTGTTCCATGTTGCTTGAGAGAAAGAATGGAGAGAATAATGTGAGCCAGGCACTGAAATAATTAAGGAAGAAGAGATGAATTAACCTGATTTCAGTATTAGAAGGAAAAAAGAAAGCAACATTAATTTTAAAAGAGGTTGTTGTCTCAAATGTTTCAACACACTAATCCCACCTGTGTGTGGTACCAGGGTGATTTTAAAACTATTCGGTTCTCCTCAAATCCTTTCCATGGAAGGCCCTCATAATCTAAATCTTTCCTGGCTCCACAGTCCTGTCTTCTATTGTTTTCCTAGAAGCTACCTAAGTGTCAGGCATGTTAAGGCCCCTGCTGTTCCCTTTCACACCCACATGCCTTTAGGTATGCCAGTTTCTCTGCATAGAAATATGACATTCTCCTAATAAACAAAATCCTGGGAAATTCCTGTGCATTTCTCAATGACAGACTGTACTTTTTCCATAAAGACTATCCTGAGTTTGCAAGAAGTCAGGTGTTCTGCTTTTGCACTTCTATAGACCTTGGGGCATACTAATATACTGGCCCATATATTTTACTGTAATAATTTGTTTACTCATCTGTCACTCCTATGAGTTTGTATTCATCTTTGGATTGAAAGTGTCTATACACATGAGAAAAAAATTATATATTATTTATGTGTCAAGCAAAGTACGAATGACTTTTACATTTAATGCAGACACCGCCCTATGAGGAACCAAAGAAGTAAGTAATTTGCCTAAAGTCATACACATTTTAAGTGGCAGAGCTGGGATTTGGACCCGGTAGGTGCAGTGACAGAATATGCAATCTTCAGCACTATGTCCTCTTTCAGCCCAATTTTCAAGAAAGAGTTGTGGAATATGTAATGAAGGTAGAAAGGCAAGATAAAGCATGCCAAATCATCTAGTCCTACTAGTACACAACATAAGCAATCATAAAGCCCCACAGTTAGAGAAAACTATGTATATAGGAAATCATGGAATGGCACGTTCCGTTTATCTTTTGAATGATTTAAACTTTATAGTTGTCTTATAATTGTAGAATATGAGGGCTAAATATATCCTGATTACCTCTCAAGAATCATTCTCCATTCTTTTCTGCCCTGATTTTTATTCCTGAGGGTAGGAGTAAAGGCTGACTCACATGGACTCTTAATAGATAGTAGACTCTGATGCTACCCAACTTTCTTTGTGTGCAACAAATGGTCAGGGAACGGGGGCATTGGCAGGAGATGGGGTGAAGAGGTTGGGAGGAGAATGTAATAGGGCTTTTCCTCCCAATTTCTCTGGCTGATTGCCATGGGCTGGCTGTGACCTTTGACAGAAAGCCAAGATTATGCCATGGTGCCCTCTCCACACAGCTGTCCTTTGAGAGCTGTGGTTATCATTCCTGAAGGTGATCATGGCTCCCCATTGTCACTAGCCAGGGATACTATCTAACCTCTTACTAGTTTCTTTAAGCTCTGCCTACATATACTAAAGGTGCTATTTGTTTCCTGCAGTATTTCTGTCTGATATAGTTTGCAATCTTTTATGTCCTAGAATATAAAATGGAGTTGGGATCTCTTTAACAAATGTTGCCTCCATCGGGAGTCAGCTGAATACCGTGCATCACTCACCGCTCAATGGGAACGAAAAGAGTGAGTGTCCGTTTGCAGAGTCAGAGACTGGCATCCAGGGAGTAGCATCTGGTTCTGCTCTTTCTCTCCCCTCTTGTAGAGGTAAAGAAATCAGAGGCTGGGGGAGAGGTCCTCAAATGAATGAAGATGGGCGGTCAGAGGAAATATAAGCAGAGCCCTATGGAAGGCTCTCCAGCAGTGAGTTGAGAACAAAATTGGAAATGGTTTAAATGGCAGTCGCTGAAATTTGTAGAACAGGACTCTTTCAACACCTTTTCTTCAGTGGCCAACTAACTTTGATCCTGGATGCCTAACATAATAAACTCTAATTTTAAATTCAATCAGATTTCCAGCCAAAGACTAACATCTGGCCTCAAAGTGACATAGAAATTCTCATTGATCAATCTCTGACTTGACAACAGTTGACACTGTAATTCAAATACTTCACAGAGAAACTGTGTAGGTTAAAAGAAAGTGATCAGTTAAACTTGCAGTTTTGCTGATTCTTAATGTTAAGAAGCCTCTTGGGAATCTCATTACCTTAGCAACGGGCTTACAAAGGTTGTGAAATACAGAATCATGCAGCTAGAAAAGACCTTGTGAGTTAAGTTCAGTCTCACCTTCAAGCATCTCAGACAAATGAAACTGTAGTCAACAGTTAAGAGATTTTGAGAATAAAATCTATAACTTCCCAGGCAAAGTAATAAAGGATGTATTTGCAATAACAAATGTGTATTTTACATTCATGATGAAAACACTGGCATGTAAAAACTTCAGATTAGATAAGACCATTTAATACAAAAAATGCAAGATTCAGAATGCGGGTAAATATACCCTGAGATAAAGTTTACCTTTTCCAACAGAGCTGGCATAAAAGAACATCTGTAGCTGTAGTTAAACCATACATTCTTGATATATAGTAAATAGAGAAACTAAAAAAAAATTACTCAATTCTTAATCATATGTTACCTTAAAAAGTTAGTGAATACTTTAATAGAATTAAGAACTCTATATCAGTGATAAAAATAATGTGTTTTTTCTTTTGGTTCTAAATATGATGTTATTTGACATATAGTTAATGTAGACTGCCTTTTATGGTTCTATTAATATATTTATAACAAAACCATTTATATTCTGCCGTCTCAGTGCCCAGGTTTCTAATTGAGAGGATATTTGAGGAACTTCAGTTAATATATATGTATGTAAACAAAGAGTTTTCTAGCCTTTATAGCTGTCATGGTTTGAATGTGTCTCCTGAAAATTCAAAGATGGTAGTATTAGAAGGTGGGACTTTTGGAGGGTAATTAGGTCATGAGGGCTGAGACCTCATGAGTGAGATTAGTCCTCTTATGAAAGAAGCTCCAGAGAGATCCCTTGTTTTTTTCTACCATGCGAGGACACAGACAAAAGGTGCCAGCTATAAATCAGGAAGAAAACTCTCAGCAAAAGTCCTCATGCTAAAACAAACAAACAGCAAACAAAACAAAACAAAGTCTCCATGCTAGGACCTTGTCTTTGACTTCTAGTCTTCAGAACTGTGAGAAATAAATTTCTATTGTTGATAAACTACCCTGTCTGTGGTATTTTGTTGTAGCAGCCCAAATAGATAAAGACAATAAGTATGAAATCTGTCAACTTGGATGATGTATTTTCCTTCAACCTAGTGATTATAAGACTTTCTTCTGACTATGGGTTTCCTGGGGATTTATGATAGACATTACATATTTCAAGGGACTGAGGTTATTTTTAGAGAAAAGACTAAGTATCCTCTAATTAAAAAGACATAGTGTACAAAAGTAGGTATTTAAGTATTAACATATTTCTTGAAATGTCATAGCAGTTCAAAATATACCACAAAGTAATGACTCCAAAATTGAGAACTAATGTTAACTGAATAATTTCTTAGTCTATAAATCTTATTGTCCAAAATACTTTAATGGATAAAGGTGAGAATCAGTTAAACATGTGCATGCATGTGCACACACACACACACACACACACACACACACACACCCTAATGATGATACAGTCTCTCAGTTCAGAAAATCTAAAGGCTAGTCTTACCAACTTCAAAGAATAGCAAATTCATTTCAGTTCAGTATTTACTAAGCATACACTGCGTGCCAAGAACCATGCTAGGAACTATGGCCACAAAAAGGTGGGTATCATAATCCTGACTCTTAAAAATCAGTCTTTACGAGCTGTCAAATAGGCATATTCAGCATATATTTTTAAAATTTCTTAGCACAGAATTTTAATAGAATGAGAATAGACTATGCTCTGATTGACACCTATGCCACAAAATGTAAATGTTTTAAAATTCCAAGATAATTTGAGAAGCTAAGTGCATTCCCTATGTATCCTGACTTAAGTGCTATCCTAAATGTGAAAAGTTAAAGTGACACGTGATTCCACTTCCCTGACTTGCCCTGAGGTAGTATTCTTAAAACCTGACCCATTGCTCATATTCTTAAGGCCCTCCAAAGGACCTCCTTAGCATCTGCCTTTAGTCTGGGACTAGGGACAGTGTCTGTGGGAAAAAAAACAAAACAAAAGGGAAGGTTGACTGAGACTAGGAAACCCAGGCATATGCTCAAGGTCATTTGTACTGTAAAAATTTCAAATCAGTTCATGTTATCAACCAGTAAAACATCTAATTATAGATAGCTTATCATTTCTTCAGGCACAGTGACCCTCCTCATTCATACATTCATTCATTCATCTGTGCATTCAGTTGTCCATTTATATGTTCATTCAAAAAGTGTGTCTTGAAATTGTACTTTTTCTTAAATGTCTGGAATATAGAGATGAATAAAATTTAATCTATTAATGCCTACCTAAAAAAGACAAGTATGCAAATACATAGAAGTGTAACAAATAATGTAGATACATGGGAAGCATTAGAAGAAAATAAACAGTTATGCTCAGGAGTAGAAAGATTGTAAAAACTAAAACACGAGTGGCACCTAGCTGACTCAGTCAGTACACTATGCAACCTTTGGTCTTGGGGTTCTGAGTTTGAGCTCCATGTTGGGTGAAAAGATTACTTAAAAATATATTTAAAACAAACAAACAAAAAACAAACATGAACTAAGTCCGGGCAGGTTTGTAAGGATGTGTGTGACTGGGGGAGATATAACAGGGTCTGTGGCAGTTTGTAACATTTCAGGTAGGGGGATAGTTTGACCAAATGGTAAAATTCAAGGAGCTTGATGTGGCTGGAATTAAGGTATAACAAGGGTGAGGTAAGACATGAGGCTGGGAAGATGTGGAATAGCCTGTGTACAGTAAGAAAGGTGTCTGACTTTATTCTAAGCACAGAGAAGCCATTAATAAAGTATTCTGATGATGCACACCCAACAAATACCTCACATACAGCCGTCACACTAACCTCCCAGGAAATGAACTAAACACAGTATAGAGTCAATTAAAGAGAAATGACCCTACTCCCTCAGGAACTTACAGTCCAATACTGGAATAGTTAAATGAAAGTATAAGGAAGTATTTCTTTTTATAAGAAGGACTCAACACAGCACTGTTCACTTCAACCTCACTTAACCTGTCTATTCTTTAAATATTTTCCTTTAAAGTACCTTGAATGAAGGAACAAAGTGAAATATAGATTTTTGTCTAAATCTCTGTAGCTACCTGTTTAAAAGAGTTTGCAAGCAGGGATCGATCAATAATTTTTGAACCGTAATAGCAATCAAAGTAAATGGATTTTTCTTTTGAAAGAACCATAACTGCTAGCGGCTTAACAGCAGCCATCAAAAACTTCTAAACCATGATTCCTTTTACTATATCTACTGGCTGGTCAAAGGACTTTATAATTATTGGGAGTAGTATTTATAAAGCAAGTAAGAAGAATCGGCCACCCTTGTTACAAAAGACTACACTGAGTCAATCCAGAGTACAAGTGAGCAGAATAGGTCTTTTGTTTTAAAAGCAATAATGTTTCCTCCTAATCACTACCATTTCCACTCCCCCAGAAGGAACCATTATCCTGACTTCATAAAAACCATTTTAGTGCTTTTCTTTATTGGGAGCAGGCCAGGTGGAGAGTCTCTGGAATGCTGTCAATATTCTCTTTCTTGTTCCAGGTGTTCATTTCATCAGAGCCGTGAGTTGAACGTTCAAGTTATGTACCTTCTTGCATGTGCTATACTTTATTGTTATTTTTAAGTAAGCAGGAACCTGATAACAGTACCTGCAATAAAACGTTTTCTTTCCTTACAGAAAGCAGTGGGCATTGCATGTTGCAATCCATTCCTGCCTTCTTCTGTCTCCTTTAAATACTGGAGTGATAGCTCAAACTATACTACACATTTCAACCACCAAGGAAAAAAAAACAAGAGAGTTGCAAAGGAATTAGCCCTGACTTTTTGAGCTGTGGAACCAATATCTGCATTGGCCTGCCTCTAAACTTCTTGCTATGGGATAAAAATAAACCATCAATTTTTTTAAGAAGAAAAGGGTTGGGAATGAGGTCGTGTGATAGAATGTAGTTGATCTGATAATATGTTTAAATTTCTAAATATGTCAGTTTGCTCACAAGAGTAAACCAAGGGTAATTTTATCTGATTTATATGGTCATTACAAGGACTGAAGTATAAAAATAAGAAATGTGAGTAAAACACATGGCATAGTCTCTAATAGACGATAGGTACAAAAAAATTAATTTTTAATTTTTTTATTACCCAGAAACATTTATATTGATGACAGGGCCTTAAAATGTCTTGCGTGTTTCTGAGTTTTAGTTTAATATACTTTTGTCTTAATTTAATTTTGTTTTGGTTTTGATATCCTTCATGTTGGTGACTGTGGCTGTTTGCAGGTGTGTCTCTGTGATGTAGATACTTAAATTTTATGTCATATACTTCGTATCAAGGATGTAGGCTCTGAGTCTTATTTTGTGCTGCATTTGATAAAGAAAAAGTCAAACAGTAAACATAAATGCACTTCAAAAATAGTAACGTTAATACAGTATTAGTCCTTTATGGATTAAGTTCTGAAACTAGCCACACAACATTTTTCAATCTAAGAAACAGGTATCAAGTTCTCATATGTGTTGAGCTAGTCATTTGGAGAATTGTAAATGACTTGGACTAGGCATTTGCTCAAGGAGATAAACAGAACATTGAATTAGGCATTTTGGAGCACTAGTGATAAATATGGAAATAACAAATAAATACAATATTATTGGTCTATAATATTGGTAAACCAATATAATATTGGTTTATCTTGGTCTATCCCAGTATTTTCAGGAGAGAATCCAATATCAGTCATCTACATCTAAGTTTAAATTTGAGTCATCATACAACTTCTTGCAAGTTATTTGCAGTTTAACTATTCTCAAATAGTAAAATGAATGACTTTGCAATTTTGAAAGGATATTAAGTTGTATTTGGGATTCACAGTAGCCCTCTATTGGCCAAATCCTATTAGCTACCATCCCCGGTGGATGCTTGAAACTGCAGATAGCACCAAACCCTATATACACTATGCTGTTTTCTATCTATACATAGTTATGGTACAATTTAATTTATAAGTTAGGCACAGTGAGATATTAATAACAATAACTAACAATAAGAGAATAATTATAATACACTATAATAAAAGTTATGTGAATGTGATCTCTCTCTCTCAAAAGATCTTATTGTGTGGCACTCATTCTTCTTGTGATGATGTGAGATTATTAAACTCCTACATGACGAAATGATATGAAGTGAATGATGCAGGTGTTATGATGCAGCATGTGGCTGGTGTGCCTTTTGAAAATAGGTCAGAAGGAGAATCAACTGATTTAGAAGCAAGGTTGTCTGTGGATAACTGAAATTGAAGAAAGCAAACCCGCAGATAAGGGGGAGATAATTGTGATGTTTGGAAACTGGGGATTAGAAAAAAAAAAGCCCATGTTTAGTTTATTCATTGAACCACACAATATGTGCAAGACACAATATTTTGGAGTATAAAGGATTAAAATGTTGAATAATGTATAGCTTTTGTAAGGACAAAAATTGATTAATTATGTAATATGGGTACAAATATTTTATTTTTAAAAAATTTTAATGTTTATTTATTTTGAGAGAGAAAACGAGAAAGAGAGAGAGAGAGAGCGAGAGCAAGAAGGGGAAGGGCAGAAATAGAGAGAGACACAGTCCCAAGCAGGCTCTGTACTGTCAGCACAGAGCCTGACATGGGGCTTTAACCCACGAACTGTGAGATCATGACCTGAGCTGAAACCCAGAGTTGGATGCTTAACCAACTGAGCCATCCAGGTGCCCTGGATACAAATAATTTTAATGCAAGGCAATATATGAAATATGTGGTATTATTTATTCAAGGTGTTTTATAAATTCAGAAGAGGAAAAGCCAGAGGAAGGGATTCAGATATTAGAATTTAGTTTTTTCAAAACAAGGAAATAGTCATCTATGTTTCCTACATGGAAAGAAGGAAAGTGTAGGGATGAACATAGAAGACTGTTTCAAAAAGTTGACTTTTATATGGTCCTTAATGAATGCAAAGGACTTTTATAGATGGAAATCAGAATATACATTACAAAAGGACTGGGGGGCATAAGTTTGAACAAGAAAAAAAATTAAAAGATATGAACGGAAAAGCAAATTATAGCCAGACAGTGTACAATTTCTTGTATCAGGTCAGAGTGGAATTGATTATGCAGAAGACTCTATAAAGATTTTGGAGAAAAGTAGCAGAACTAAAGCTAGCCCAGAATCTATGAGAAGAGCAGATTCAAGAATAGAACCTGGAATTAGCTATTGAATAATTCAAAGAAAGCAAAATAAAAGGTATTGGAACTGTGACCAAAACAAAAGTGATAATACTGGTAAGAGATAAATGGTAAACCTTGCAACTTACTTGAAGGGGGAAGTAATAAGGAAGACTAAAATTGAAAAATTAATAAACAAAAAACAAAAGCAAAAAAACTTCCCAAAGTAACATAAGCTCCATGGGTTAAGAGGGATTGTGGAATAAAAACAGGGCTTGATGGTCGAAATAATTTGTGATATACATATTCTCCAAAAAATGTTAAGTTGATTTATGTAACACTTTTAATTCTTTAATGTATTAATTTCCATTATGAAAGTTTAAGAGGGCTATGTAGTACATGGCTATGGCTTAAGACTTTTATTATTATTTAAAATATTTTTTTAATTTCTTTTTTGAGAGACAGCATGAGCAGGGGAGGGTCAGAGAGAGAGAAGGAGACACAGAATCTGAAACAGGCTCCAGGCTCTGAGCTAGCTATCAGCACAGAGACCGACGTGGGGCTGAAACCCACGAACTGTGAGATCATGACCTGAGCCAAAGCTGGATGCTTAACCAACTGAGCCACCCAGGCGCCCCAAGACTTTTATTATTTTTATTTGACGGACCAGATATACACATGGAAAACAGCCATTCCATACATGACAACAGCTCTGACTCACATGAGAAGTCCAGGAAGCCAGTCTACAACCTCTCCAGCAATCTGTTAAGAACAATCAGTCTTGATCAAGGATAGACATTTTCCCTGATCTTTGTTCCCACTTCCAATTCAGGCCAATCAGAGAAAGCCAAAGATACTGCCCAAACTAATCAGATGAGATGTTTTGCTTTTAGCTAGCCCACCTCCAGTTTCCCCATGACAATAGTCTCCATCAGAGCATAGCTGGAAATCCTCTATCCTTCCTGGCTTCCTTTTTTTTTTTCACTATAAAGATTTTCCAATCTGCTGAATGCCTTTGAGTTTCTATTAAAGCAACCGATGGTAGCCGATCCCTTTGCTATGGCAAGCTGTGAACAGTCTCTGTCTGCTTTCACTCACATGGTCTTCACTTACCTATTTTCAAAAAAGCAGCACACCATTTATGTTCATATATACACATCAATAGCATGCATGAAAACAAATGAAGAACAATGCATAACTCTATAAATGTGCTTAAACAGTGCCTTATGGCATTTTCTATTCCATTCCATTCTTTTCATAAAAAAATAAAAAGGACAAAAAGCTGTTCCCAACTCATTAAAATTATTAAATGGCTCGAATCAATATAACTTTTGTGGCAAAACAATTGTACACTGACTTTCAAAAGTTTATTTGCCTCCGGAGTCATGGCTTCATGGAGCATCTCTTGGATCTTGTTTCTGTAGATTACACTTAGGAAAGATTGCATACGTTTGGAGTAGGGATTAGCGGAAGAGGGGGGATGTGATTAGCAAATAAGGAAATCAGAATAAAGACAGTTTTTAATGACAACCATTTAGTTCAAATTAAAGCATATTGATTTAGAAATTACAGCTTAGAAAAACAGAAATAAAAATTACTGAAATCAAGAAAGGAAAGAGTCTCATAACATTTTAGTTTTCTTTCCTGAAGCTTTAACATTTAGCCTTCCTCTTAAAGGAAGAATTTTGTTTCTCTGTCCTATTACCTACATCAAAGCAGGAGTATGCATTGGGCAGAGTAAATTTTAATAAAGCGAAAGCCTTGTCTGTTAGAAATTGTCGGTACAGTGTAAATGTAAATACAAATAACGAGAGGCTTAGTTATCTCTGCTAAAAATAGAAGACACTTTCCCACACCTCCCTTTGTCTTAAAACCTGGACTTTGCACTCACTTTGGTCAGTTCTTTCTTTCTTAAATGAATATAAATCTTTTCAAGGGCTCAATAAACCTCTTGTCATACTCAAAACTTAGGAATGTTTTTCCAAGAACCTGCATACCATCTCTTTGAAATGTAATTATCAGGAAGCCAATGCTCCTCGCTCCCCTTCTGTAGAAAGATAGGAACCTAATTCCAGTGGACACCTCATTCTAAGTTACAAAACTACTTCCTGCCATAAAGATATGAGAAACTTATCTTTCCTTTGGATAAAGCCAATTAGCTAACACAGATAGTCACCCCAATTAAGATGAATTTAAGATGAATTATGTGTGGCGATAGTGCTGTCTAGTCCTCTTACCTGAGGAATATTAGTCATTTATCTTTAGAACGTGTATGTAATAGGTTCTATCTCCTTGAGTATATAAAAGGGTACCCTGTCTTTCTGTCTTTGCAATCTCTTTAGTGAATTGCCTGTGATGCACACCACATCTTTGTTTAATGCTTATTTAATAATAAAACAGCTTTATCTACTGCTTTTATGAAAAGGTTTTCTACGTTAGCAGGAAATTCTGTTTTTAATTCTATTTTCCCAAACAACAGCCATATACAGAAATTATATATATATGTATACATAGAGAAAGCATTTCAATTTTTAAAAGTTTTTGTTTCATTTTGTATTAAGGTTTGGAGTTGAAAGAATTGGGTGTAGGGAAATACCAGAAAAGTCTGAGAAAGATAGAGTGGGCGAATCGTGAAGGATGCAAAACCTAAAAAATCCATTATTCCATGAGTATTTTTATTTTTATTAAGTTTATTTATTTTGAGAGAAAGAGAGAATGAGCAGAGGAGGGAGAGACAGAATCTCAAGCAGGCCCGCCGTTGTCAGCGCAGAGCCAGATGTGGGGCTCGATTCTGTGAACCATAATAGCATGACCTGACCCAAAATCAAGAATGAGATGCTTAACCAACCAAGCTACCCAGGTGCCCCTCATGGGTATTTTTATTTTTATGCATTTAAAAAATTTATTATTCCTTGCTTGAAGTGGCTAAAGTTAGGCTCTCTATGCTATGATATAATCTAGATAAGCCATTGGCTCCCTTCTAGTGAGATGATTCTACTTTTTCATATATTATCTATAAAGAAGAAGGAGGGGAAGTGGGAGAAGAAATTCCATAAAATAGCTCTTTGATTTTTTCCAAATGATCTATCAATCACCACATAATTGACTAAAAAACATAGTTTGTTGGAAAACTAGAAGAGTTTTAATTATGCAAGTTTAAATTATTTCTACTTTTAGAATTTAGATTTTCATCGGAAATCATTTTCACCTTCCCATAAACTAATCAAGAAAATATTTTTAAACAGATTTACATAAATGACAAATATTTAAACTTTAGAAGAAATGATATAAACTTCACTTTTAGTTTTACATGTCCTTAAAAATCTAAGATGATTCATACTCAACTTCTCAGAAATATATATCTATCTTCTATGTACATCAATGAATACGGTATAGCTATTATTTGTTTTATGAATTCACATGTACATGTGGAAAGTCACACATCAACACAAAGATAAATATAGATACCCACATTGCTCTGGGTTTTCAATAACAGGTGTTTCATACTTATTTTATAAAAGTATGTTAAAAACAAGACAACATGTGCCAAATGGAATTGCTTATGCTAAGCCCCACATCTGAGAATCACAGTTCCTGCTCCCCTAGAAACAAAATCTTAAATCAGCCAATCAGAAATCACCTGATCTGCACAAGTTAGGTAATGTGCCTGATAAACCTCTACCAGCCCCTAAAGAAAAGTGACCTTGTCTTAAACAACCCACTATTTGCCAGTATAACTTCTTATAAGTTCCTGCTTTCTATTGCCTATAAATTCTTTCATTTTGTACAGCTTCTTGAATTTCCTTTCTATCTGCTAGATCAGTTGCTACCCAATTCGTGAATCATTGAATAAAATCAATACAGTCCTTAACATTTACTCAGTTGATAGATGAAGGGATAAAGAAGATATACAATGGAATATTATTCAGCCATAAAAAGGAACGAAATCTTGCCATTTGCAAAAATATGGATGGAGGTAGAGAATATAATAATGCTAAGCAAAATAAATCAGTCAGATAAAGACAAATACCATATGATTTCACTGATATGTTGAATTTAACAACCAAAGGAAATGAGCAAAGGGAAAATGAGAGAGGCAAACCAAGAAACAGACTCTTAACTGTAGAGAACAAACAGGTGGTTACCAGAGGGGAGGTGGGCGAGGGGATTAGTAAAATAAGTGATGGGGGCTACAGAGCACACTTCCCACAATGAGCACTGAGCAACGTACAGAATTGCTGAATGACAATATTGTACACTCGAAACTAATATAACACTGTGTTAACTATACTGGAATTAAAAAAAAAAACTTTAAAAAAATTACTGAGTTGATTTTTTTTAGTAAGCACAGTTTTCATCGCATAATTTAATTGAATCTGATGTTTGAGTCTGATATGCATAAATGCTTATACACATTTAAGAAGTTATGTGGGTTACAAAAGCAACAGGACAAAAAAAAGTTTGCAGTACAAGGTCCTTCATGCAATTTAATCCAAAAAAAAGAATATTATAAATTATAGGAAATTTATATTTTTTAACATTAATTAGAACAAAACATATGTGACTCTACTCCAAGCAGAACAGTTCATTTAGTCTTTAAGGGGCACATATTAGGATGCTCCTCTATTTTGCAGACTCTCTTGTCTGAGGCAGATACACTCTTATTTCTTTTAATTCTGATGAAAGGGAAATTTCAAGATACCAAGGGTGTAGAAAGCTTTCATATGGCTTTTCACTTCCTATTACATGCAATGCCCAAACGATTCTTACATATTACGGACATTACTTTCAGACGGAAAATGTTACTGTTCACTCAGGCCTCAAATCTGAGCTTCTCTTCCATGTTCTTGTTGAGAAGAGCACCCACAGATTACAGCGGAGCCGCTGAACCAACCTTCAGGGCTACAACTTTGGTAACTATAGAGGTGGTGGTAGGCAATATACTGACCTCTATTGACAAGTTTTTTTCTAGGTAGAAAAACCAGTGGTTGCTGTTGATTCTGCTGTTGCAAAAATCTACTCACTGCTTCCCAGGGCTTGATCTCATGCAAGTGAACACTCTTAGTTGAAACAGCAAAAAGAAAAGAAAAAAAAAAAAGCCTGTGGTAATAGTTCAAAAGTTAGGATCATCATAGAGAGGGTTTTTTAAAACTTCTTTGGTGGGCCCCACCCAGAGTGAGTCAGTGTGTATCAGGTAGAGCACAAGAATTTGCATCTCAAATATTATTCAGAGGTGATGCTGATGTAGATGGCCGTGGGGTAAAGTCCAAGAACTGCAGTTACAGAACAGAGGATCCAGCACATTCTCACATCTACCTGCCTCCAAGAGTGGGCTTTATTTAATCATGTCATCCCATCCCATTTGCCAAAGATGGTTTAGGATTGATCAGGCCCGAGGCAGTATTTGCTAATGAACTACAATAAAACTTTTGTTAGAGTTTTTGTTAAAAAAAAAACTTTTTACTTTGTATAAGAGCCATTGCATGTTTCTGCTTCCCGTTCTGCCACTGATTACTCCAAGGATGAGAAGAGACCCAAAGAGCGGATCTAAACTGGATCTATGTTCTGAAGCTAAAGTCTAGGCAACCAGAGACTGAAACAGAGCCCCACAGACCAGCTCACTTAGTAACTGGTTTTGATCTGTAGAATGATGAGCAAAAAATAAGTTAATACTCCTGTTTTACACTATTGTGAATATGGGCTAGCAGCATTACTGGAGCATTGGTAACTGATGTAAGTGCTTCTAAAGGAAAATGGCCTGACAATAGAAACACACTAATTAGGCCAAAGATAAAGGGTTTTAGGAAACTGTGAAAATGAATAAGGAAACCTCATTTTAAAAAGTCAGGAAGCCCTGCAGGGGGCGCTCTCACACACATACCACTAATGGCAGCCTACATAACCAGCAGGAAGAAGAAAGATAAAAATTATCCTGACAAGGGAGTGCATGTTTCACATAAGAGTTTTTTTTGTTTGTTCATTTGTTTGTTTGTTTTTTTATCTCCTTCTTTTAAGAAAAAAAAGACAGAATCCTCCTTCCACCACCAACATACTAACTACCACTTGGAGACAATGAGAAACTGCCACAACCTCAGACTCTTGTACTTGTCCAATAAAATTTGTTCAAAACAAACCTCCCCAATGTCCCCCTAAAACCTAATATAAACTTAACTTCTTTTTGTCTCTTCAGACTTACTTCTTCAGACTTTACCATACTTTGATTATCCCAGATGGAAATTCCTTCACTATCCCCAAATAAAGTTATTTGCTAATAAAATAACTGGCTTTTAGTTTTGCAGTTGACAATACTATAGTTTCTATTTCTAGAAGAAAGAAATACTGTTACTGGGAGAATTTCAGTTTTCATGAAGATATTTTCCTTAAAATGTCCTCAAATAGGCCAGAAAGACCAAGGTAGAAACCAAGTCAATCACTGAGAGTACAGTATATCTCAAAAGATTTATATAAAGTCAAGGCTGTGAAAAAGTAGATGATATAGAAAACAAATATGGAAATCAGATTTTGGAAAATTGAATATCAAACTGGACTTCATTAGAAACCACAGTCTACACTAATCAGTTATAACTTGACTAATCTCAAAAAACGGTCATGTGGATTTGTGAATTGTGTCTACATTTGATTTCAGGAACCATTCTAAACAGCAGTATGGTGTATATATCATCATCACCATCTTTTATAAAAATCTATATCTATATATTGATATACTACTCATTTATTACAGTATTCTAGATTAATCCTAGTTAGGATGTAATGTCTATCTACTATGTGACTGGTGGTCTGTGAGACTGTGGATTTGATATACAAGAGGACAAGGATGAAAGAGAAAAATTGTGTGCAGAAGTCTGAGCAGAGAGATAGGAGAGACAATCCTTTGTTGGCTTATGGGAGAGATTTGAGCTCAGATAACGACGTTGCAATTAGAAGCTAAAATTTGTGACTCTGGGTACAAATCAGTGATGTTTTAGGTCTCAGATAAAAAACTGAGAAACAATTTGAAGAAAAGCCAATGCCAGTCACATCCACTACCACAGTTACCCTCAAGGTCTAAATTGTGAGCTTAAGGTGACCAAGAATGAAAGGCAGCCTTGTGTGAAAGAGCAGGGTTTTCAGTGAAATGGGGTTTTTTTGTTGTTGTTGTTCTGTGCTTTTGATTAACAAACAATAAAAATGCCTTACAAGTTGTTGGGGAAAACCAATTATAATTTGGAAAATTTAGTCTAATCCAATAACTTAAGTAATCACTTAGGTAAATCAGTTATTCTCTATTAAACATATTTCCTTATAGTTGAAGTGCTTGATTCATGTAAATCTTTAACCTTCTCCTGCTCTTCTTCATAATGGCTGTATAATGGCTATATAATGGGGTAAGTTAATGTGAAATCAAAAAGACTGACAGGATAAGGGGAGGCCAGTAACTATCCAATGTCCTTTGATATTTCTGGTACTGCTAATGTAGGGTAGCTGGCTTAATATCTTACTTTGACTGATAAGTCTTCAGATAAAATTATCCCTGGTCTGGAATTTTAGAGTAATTTGGGTATCCAAGGAATCTAGTCATTTGCTCTTAAGGTATTTGTGCTTTACATATTTTAATCTTGGGCACCTGTTGTCCATTAGTCTTATAAGGAAAGTATTACACAACAAAACTCTTCCATGGGCAGCAGACAGAAGTTACTGCATTTCCACACATGTCCGCACTACATGGAACCAAGACAGGGCCTGAATTTTTTCCCATGCCATATTAAGTAAAAAATGGATCAATTTATGGCCTGCATACTTCCTTACCTAACTCAACACTTAGGAAGCTGGTTATTATCTGTCCTTGAGCAATATGTCTAGTGTCTTACCTCTTTCCATAACTCTTCAGGCTGGTGCTGGTGTTTGTTATAGGATTTTAAATTAAAAAAAAAAAATAATTTACAGAAAGAGAGAGTATAAGTTGGGGAGAGAGAAGGAGCAGGGAAGACAGGGACAATCTTAAACAGTCTCCATGCTCAGCAAAAGCCCAACACAAGGGCTTGATCCCACCACACAGGGATCATGACCTGGGCTGAAATAAAAATTTGGATGCTCAACCAACTGAGCCACACAGGTGCTTTTGTTGGCTTTTTATCTCCTCTTCTTCACATTCTTCTTCCCCTTTATCATAGTGAGCTTGAAGATGGAACTTGCACATTTACATAGGCTGTCTCCTCTATACAATATAGAATAAATTCTATGGTGGTAAGATGTAACAAATTTAGAGAATTCATTTTTCTCTATGACAAAGTCTGGTTTTTAATACTGTCTACTCAACTGAACTCAAACTCACATTTGGGTAGTCAATAGCTGAACTGCTTCCTTTTCTTTGAATTGCTACCTTAACAATTCTTGTCTCAGTGCCTTTGAAGTGTGTGAGTTTGGTGACCTAGAGTAATACTCATATACACAGCATTGCAAGAGAAAAGTATTATATAAGAGAACTTCATTTTAGTTTACGCATTATAATTCATACTTTTTACCTTCACTTTGAAAATTTCTATTCATCTTTAAGATTTGTCTTAGGTGTCATTTCCTCAGGCAGCCTTCACTCCCCCCCCACCCCCCCATTTTTAGCAAACACTATTTGCTTTAAATGCTAAGAGCACATATTGAAATGGTCTATTTATATGTACTTGTCCCCACTTTTTCAAAAATTTGTAGATTGTCGGACCACCATGTTTCTGTCTGCCTCAAGGCTAGGATTATTCACTCAGCAGAGTGAACCAGTAAACAAGATTTGTATCAGGAAGCTGGAGATGGTATCTCTCTGGCATGGCATGACCTAAGGTGCATTAAGATCAAAACCCATTCAGTGTTAATTCTCCGCCTCCCAGCTTTGCTGAAGGCTGTAGGGGCGTCTCTTTTACCTGGTATTCTGACATAATGTCAAATGCTTTGTTCTCTTCGCCCTGAGATTGTATATATACAGCCCTCTTAATAAACTCGCTCTCTTTCTCTCCGCATAACCAGAAACCGTGAGTGCTGTGTTTTATTTTCCGTATGTCCCCCTTTCCCCTTTTCTCTTATCTTCCCTCAGGAAAAGAACCCGTGCCGGTTCTCCCCGCACAGGCCAGAGCGGCCGGGGAGGGTCACGGCAGTAGATAAAGAAACCTTGATCTATTTCACCTTTTTAGCCCAATTACCTAACACAGAACCTGGGACAAAATAGGCAATTACAAAAAGTTCTTAAACGCAAATGTAAATATGTTGGTAAGATTAGCATTAGTGTCATTTTCTGTTTTAAAAAGATTTATAATTGAATACCTTTCAATGAAGTAGAAAGCATTTCTGTCTAACTTCACTCTACATTGGCTAAAGACATTATTCAGATATCAAAATAAAAGAAACAAATTATATCATAAGATTTATAATTATAGTAATTATATGAAATTGTATGTGAAGGGAAATCATTTTATTCAATATCTTGAAATATGTATAAAAAATATATGTAGCTACCATGGGGAAGACCAGGTAGAAGGCCAGACAGAAGTTATATACATTTTCTAGCAAGAGGTTAAAATTTCAGGTAGGAAGGTCAGTAATATAAGGCACTGGAAGATGAAAAGAAAGCATGAAAGTGGGTAAAAACAAGGAAAGGATAAGTGGAAGCAATAAGATGAACAAAGCTTTTAGAGAGCAGCCTGACTTAACTAAATCGGTGAGGTAAGTACAGCAGACTGCTACTCACCATCCACCTTCATATGACGTACCTTATAGGACCAAAAAGTTAAAAGAACCAATGAACCAAAGATATACTTTCTCTTAAACTTTTTTTTGCAGCGAGTATTCTGTATGCGGATTAGATGTAGTCAATTAGGTGCAATTAAGTAAGATTTGAAAAGTGGAAAAGACATAGAAGCCATGTTGGTTGTGCTTCTGTTTATAATGATAAGCTTGGTCTCTGGGTTTTCTCAAGTGGAATGTCATTATCTGGTCATAACCTCAGGGTTCTTATCCTTGAATGGAAAACCTTAGTTGATGCTGACTTCAATTTCCTGATTTCCCACCCTCCTGATTGTGGCAGAGACAGCACTCATTAATTTGGCAGTTTGTTTCTTGTCCTTGTGCTTATGGTCCCCTTGGAGACACAATCTAGAACCCACCCTTTTGACCATGCCAGCAATATCATAAACAACAGTAACCACAACAACTTAATATTAAATCACTTTCTGCTTAAAATGACTAGAGAGTTTTGCTATCAACTGAACCATGACTAACAAAACAATTTAGGAAAATGATATCAACATAATTTTTAGCACCAATGTTGGTATTCTGTGGTACTCTCCAAATCATGCTTCATAAGCTATTAATATTATTTACAGTAAAAGATAAGTGTTATATAGCTCACCTATAAATTAATCATTTCTCAAAAACTTGTATTATAGATCTAAACATAAAGAATTATATCCATTCACATACAGAGCAAGTTTTGAACTAACATGCTGGTAATTTACAGTGCAGTTCAGTCGCTATTCGGAATGTGGTTAATTTATTCAAAAAGCATCACTAAAACTTTCTGTGCCAAGCACAGAGATTCTTACCAGGAAAAAAAAAAGAAGAAGAAAGGAACAAAGGGAGGAAGGAAGGAAGAAAGGAAGGAAGGAAAGAAAGAAAGAAAAAAGGAATGAAGAAAAAAGGAAGGAAGGAAGAGAGCAAGGGAGGAAGAAAAGGGAAGGAGAGAGGAAGGGGCAGGGAGAGAGCAAGGAATGAAGAAAAAAGGAACGGAAGGAAGAAAAGCAAAAACAAGAAAAGATAGTTGTAAAGCTCACAGTCTAAATTTCATACAGATAATATTTAGAATATAATTATATTCTAATGGAAATTATACACATTTTAATTTATACATATCTACCTATATTTATATTACACAATATGAAAGCAAAGAGAGACTAATCTTCCAAAGACGTTTAGATATTTTACTATTTTGAAATGATCAGTTTGGAATGTATGTTCATCCTCACTTTCATTGACTCTGTTGTTATACTTTCTACAAAATCTACTTCAAGTCCCAGTTCATCTGTGATCCTACAATACTTTACCACTAGAACAGGGTTTACCATTAAGTCGGTCTCCATATGGTTAAATGCCTACACTAGGCTAGAACTGCTCAGCTCCATAGAAAAATACCTTACCCGTTGTAGGTATCATCTTCCCAATTACACGATGTTTGCTATCTGGCTTATTAATTACCTGAGGTATTCTAAAAGCTCTGACATGTGGAGAACTGGAAAAATCACCAGGAAAACTGGAGTCTGTGTGGCTTCTTTTACCTTAGTAACAACTACATTAAAAATACTAATAAGCAAAATATGTGGTAGAATAGATTCTGTTGGAGTTGGATTCCATAGGAAGAATGAAAGAAGAGCAAATATTTATCAATGATAATAATTTCACAAGTTATGTCCTTGATCTAGCAAAACCACCTTGTCTAGGGCTTTACTAATGATTTATTCCTTGATGCATTCTTGCTTTGTCAGCTTTTGCACTATTTGATAATAAAGAAAAGAAACACCTAGCGAAGCCCTAAAACTGTCTTAATGTTCCTGACCTTTGGCTGCCAGTTATTATCCTTCTAAATACCACCAGTATTTTTGAAGGGATGATTTCACTATGTACAATGTATAAAATGTGTATAAAATGCACATGAAAATTTCTCAATATTAGACAACAAATAAATCAAAACTACAAACTGACTAAAATTCTTTGCCTGACCAAATGTTTGTCAGGTCCCTGAACTTTCTGCTAGGCTTACTTGTCCACTTTCTTGTAAAGTCCAGTTATAGTAAGAACTCTGCTACATCATTTTAAAAAATATTTTCATTAATGTTTATTTTTGAGTGAGAGAGACAGAGTGCAGGTGGGGAGGGATAGAGAGAGAGGGAGACACAGAATCCAAAGCAGACCTCAGGCTCTGAGCTGTCATTACAGCCTGATGGGAGCTTGGACTCATGGACTGACCAAGAGATCATGACTTGAGTTGAAGTTGGGTGCTTAACTGACTGAGACATCCAGGTGCCCTTGACTCTGCTACTTCATTTTAGCAAGAACTCCCCAACTCCCCACCCTCAATATCTGATTACCCTTGATATCAATTGGGATCTCATCCTTCACCATTCTCCAGGTGATAACTGATCACTGTAGCCTGCCTTCTTCTCCCTGAAGTTTTCCCTTAGTACTTTTCTATCTTCTTCTTGGTTATAAACTTCTCCTTGCTCACACTGTACTTAGAATTCAGTCTAGTCTCTCTCTCTCACTACAAAACCTTACCGCAGTGTTCCCTACTACACCTATTGCCATGGCCCCCATTTTCCTTGAATAAAGTCTGTCTTATTGTCTTCAACAATTGTCATAAATATTTGAAAAAAAACACAACAAAATATTGTAATATAGTTTGCTCAAGATGCAGGGACCTTGCATTATGTCTGTATGTATAGTTTGAAATCTGACTTTACACCTTACCAAATATATAAATTTTGAAATTTAGTTCACCTTTCTAAGACTTGATTTCTTTGTAGGAAATAACAGGAAAATATCTAATAGGGCTGCATCGAGAGTTTTAGTAGATAACTCATATATTAATAACTGATCAATACAAGTTATCATAGTATAAGCCATGAAGGAACTGGCCTTGACTTTGTATAACTTCAGAATCATGAAAAACAACAAAAACAAGGGGACTGGACGAGAGTACAAGAGACAAAAGAGACATAACAACCAAATGCAATGAGTGAAATTTAATTGGATCCTAGGTTAAAAGAGAAATGTATAAAAGACCATTCAGTCCAACTGGGACATTGGAAATGGATGTATGTAGATGACATTAGTTAATGAATATTTCTGTTCTTAGTGTGATAATAATATGTGGCTACATAGTAGAAGTTTCTAATCATTAGAAGATGCTTATGTATTTAGGAATTAAATGTGTGGAGTGGTATTTGTATCTTCTTTTCCAATAGTTCAGCAAATAAACAAACAACCAAATAAATAAAGTCTGTGTGTATGTTAGTGCAGGTGTGTGTGTATGAATATGAGTGGGGGGTTGAGAGGAAGAGGGAATGTGTGCCAATATGGCAAAACCTTAAAATTTGATAAATCTAGATGAACAATATATATCTTTTTTATCACTCTTTTAAATTTTATGATGAAATCATTCATCTAAAATAAGTCATTATTCATAAGCTACAACAATAGTAGCATAAGTAATAACAATAATGATAATTATAATAAAATAGATCATGTGTCAGAACTGAAATGAGTATTAAGATGATTTATTTCTAATAAAGATTTAAAAAATCATAAAGTATGCTGGATTTTGTTCTGTATTTTTCTGAATGTATAAAATGTAATAGGCTAAAACAGAAACCCAAGTTAGTACTTGAGAAACATTCAGACGACATACTTTCATGAGTCACATTAATTATGTGTTAATCTGAAAAATCTGAAAATCTAGTAATGCACTAATCATTAATTAAGCCTATAGGACCACTGGTCCAGATTGGAGGAAATATTAACACAGAATAAGAAAAATAAACACTAATATTATATATTTATTAATTATGACAATTACTCATTTTCTCATGAATTTCCTCGCCCATAGTGACACAATATCTGCTATACCTATTTCCTAAGAAACTAGTTTATCACTGTGCCGCCAATGGGTCAAAATCGTTCAGTACATTTCTCTCAAGCATTTCAATCTGTATCTGCTAGTTATTGTGGTGCGTGTATTGAGTTTGAAATGTGACATTTCAAACTCACGAAGGCAGCAAATGGCTTAGTTGATATATTTCATTAGAGTGTAAGATAAATTCTAAACATCAAGTGTCCACAACAATGACTTTTCATTCTTGTCAAGAAGTAGGACTATTATTCTCCCTGAGTATCACAGAAACCTTGTTTTCAGAGCACAACATACTTTTGTGTGCAGGTTTTACATGCAGTAATGAGCTGCTGCTAAAGATGGAAGGAATAGAGGATTAGAAGCACAGGGTTTAGAGTAAAAGAGTTGGTTTAAATCCAATCTTTGTTACCGCTGACTGTAACTTTGGATACATTACCTAAATTCACAGAATCAGGTCTATCATCCCTACTAGAAGGAACATAATCATAAATACCTTGTGGAATTATTGGAAAAATTTAATCCAGTAATCAACACAGTATATTGCCAAGCACATACTAAGAATACTAACTCTGTTATTCAATAAATATGAATTGTTCTACAACCCACTCTGGGCCAAGTGTGCTCGAAATATTGCTCACACAGAAGTGAATAAAAGAGAACCTCCCAACTTTTCTCCAAACCCACTCCCCTCCGCAACAGAGAAAGAAAGAAAAAGAAAAATACCAGTCTATGTGGATCTTATGTTCTAGTGAAGGGAGGCAGACAACGCAATATGAACATGATGATATTTTATAGTATATTAGAAAGTGTTAAGTATTATGCATGAAAAAATAGAGAATGGGGAAATTGTGTAAGCATAACTGGGTTTTGAATTTTTTTTAATAGTTTATTGTCAAATTGATTTCTATATAACACCCAGTGCTCTTCCCCACAAGTGCCCTTCTCCATTCTAACACTTCCCTTGGGCAAAACAGGTGTCTTTGAAGAATGACATTTGAGCTAAGACTTGAAAAAAGATGTGGAGGTTAGAGTATACATAATAGGGAAAGGCCCTCAATGAAAGAGTGGCCTGAGTGTTTGAAGAAGAGTGAAAAGGCTGTCATATGAGTTCAGTTTTGAAAGGATTAGTTTGGCTGTGTTTTGAGTGGGGCAGAGGACAGAAGCAGGGAAATCAATTAAAAAATGATTGGGACAATCTGTGTGATTGATGATGATGATGGGTTCACAGTGATAAGTGATTGGATTGTGGACATAGTTTCAAAATGGACCTAAGAGGATTTGCTGATAGATGAAATGAGAGAAAGATGAGAGAAATAGTTAATCAAAACTGTCATCAATAATTTTGGTGTGAGCAACTGAAGGTTGAAATTTCCATTGACCAACATGGAGAAAACTGTAAGAAAAGCAGTTTGCTAAGACTCATGTGAGTTTGAGAGGTCTGTTAAGTGTCTAAGTGGAAGTATCTAGAAGGCAGCCGAGTGTCTGGAGCTCTAGCAGGACATGCCAAGGTGAATACAAGTTTGACACATGGATGGCGTTTAAAACATACAACTAGTTGAAATCACTGAGGTAGTGAATTAGAGAAGAGAAGAGGACAAAGGACCACTAACATTAAATCATCGCATGGAGGCTTAGAAAACAGTTTGGCAGAAGGAAAACCTAGAGAGTGTAATGTTTTGGAAGACAGTGGAATAAAGAGAAAAAGTGGACATTTAACATTGAGTTACATATGGCTGATTTGTCAAGTAAGGTGTGTACAGAGAATCTACTGTTAGACATAACAGTGTGGAGGATATTTTTGACCTTGACAAGAGAAATCTTAGTACCTAGTGGTAGTGAAAATGTTTGAAACGATAGGTTTTAAGAGACTATGGGAAATAGAGATCAGAGATAGCCAAAATGACCAGCAGAGAAATTTTGCATCAGAGAGAAGCAAAGATATGGGGTAATATCTAGGAGGGGAAACAGAAGCAGATAACTTTTTTCTTTTTAATGAAGGGGAATAAATCCATGTTTGTATAATCATGGGAGTTATCCCAAAGAGAAAATGCAATTGTGCATGAGATGGAGGAAAGACTGGCTGTAGATATAGGATGTAGTGTTCTAGGTTGAAGGACTGGTACATAGAAGCATAGCCATTTCACTTACAGGAACAGGGAGGCCCTGCAACTCGGTAATGATTTTGATACATGTGTAGATCTGGAGGTAAAGATAACATATCATTAGTACTATCTAAAATAACATTAACTTTTAAAAGGAAATGTGGGTGTTAATTAGTTCCTGAATTCATCCCGTAGTAGTTCAAATGGAAGCTGATTAAACCCAAATCCATGAAATCAAAATATTTTTTTGCATAAAATACAGATTAGTTTCTAATGCAACTAAAATAAATTATTTTCTTTTGTATATATTAAAAGGAAAACTGACCAGTGGCTGCTTTCATTTGCTATTGCAACATCAAGATATAGTACCTCCAAATTTCATGCCTAATTTAGAACAAAGACAAAATGTTCCAAAGCATTTCTTTCCAATTAACTGGTATGTAAGTTGTAAAGTTTGAGTTAATTTGGATTTCAATTCATAAAATGTCTAGTTCTTATTACGTTTGAACTTGTGAAATGAGACTGTGGCATCAAAGGACAAGAAATAGAAACTATAACCGGTGTATGATTGTTCCAAGGATGCAGGCTGCTACTTCCTGTTGAGAGACATTAATAATGATTATGTAAGTATTATTTACATGGAGTAGGTCAATGATATTAACTGGCCCATAATTTCCACATCCTTTGAGGCTTAAAATGCATTCTTAGTAGTTAGCAAATGACTATCATTTGGGCTAAAAATCAAGATAATTTTAGGAAGAGCAAGAGCAAAGCAGGGAAGGGTACTATAGTTTGAATGTTTGTGTCCATCCCTCTCCAGATTCATATGTTGAAATTCTATCCCCAAAGTGGTGGCCTTAGGAGGAAGGGCCTTTGGAATGTGATTAGGAAATAAAGATAGAGTCTTCATACATGAGATTGGTCTCCTTATAAAAGACACTCCTAAAAGCTCCCTTGTTCCTTCTTCCACAGGAGAGGACAGCAAGACACCAAGTCTACAACTCAAGAGTGCTTTTACCAGATATCAAACTTCCTGGTGACTTGATCTTGGATTTCCCAGCCTCAAGAACTGTGATAAATAAATTTCTGCTGTTTATAAGCTGCTTATTCCACGCTATTTTTATTATAATAGACAGAATGGACTGAGACAGGGAGGTGACTGAAGAAAGCATAGATATAAAGAGAGAGTGACATATCTTTGTAAGCCTAATACTCAGCAGAGTGCTTGGTACACGGGTTTACTGACAGCAATATTTGTTGTTTTGATGTGGAGTTAGTATTAAATTTGCATTTTAAAAGAGGAAGCATTGCTCATTCAACCAGCATAATTTTAGTCTTTATTATTTTGAAATTCTTCTTTTTCCTATGCCTTTATTTGTATAGTTAAGACAATAAAGTGGCCGAAGATAATCCAAATATTATAAATCCCTCATTAAATTAGAGCAGAAGGTGCAGAGATAAAAAACACGTGATTTGGTAATTGATGCATGACATTAAATTTAATGCGAAATAGTACTGGGCAAAAAATGATGCTATATGACAAGGATAAAGACAAAAACCAGTGAAAATGGGATTCAAGGAAATTGGTTGAGTAAAGCTCATTTTGTTCCTCAATGTAAGTTATATCCAAATCAGGAAATAAAGAATTAGAGGGCGCCTGGGTGGCTCAGTCAGTTAAGCTTCTGACTTTGGCTCAGGTCATGATCTCACGGCTGGTGGGTTCAGCTCCCTGTTGGGCTCTGTGCTGACGGCTCAGAGCCTGGAGCCTGCTTTGGATTCTGTATCTCATTCTCTCTCTGCCCCTTCGCTGCTTGTGCTCTGCCTCTCTCTGTCTCTCAAAAATAAATAAATGTAAAAAAATTTTTTTAAGAATTAGAAACAAAATTACTGTGCTACTTAATTTGTTTATCATCATTCTTCAGGTATTTTTAAATAAAAAATATAAGATATTATGAAGTCTCATATGCACCCCACATAGAGTTCTGTGCTGACAGCTTAGGGCCTGGAGCATCCTTCAGATCCTGTGTCTCTGTCTCTCTCTGCTCTTTCCTTTTTGTTCTCTCTCTCTCTCTCTCCAAAAAGAAACATTAAAAAAATTTAAGTCTCATATGCTATTAAACCTGAATTTTTTCTTAATTTAAAATATATATTGAGTCCAAACTAAAACTGTACATAAAAAATATAATTACTTTGACTAATCATCTCATTTTAGTGACTTTTTCATATACTGTGTTAAGGCTGAAAATGAAATACCCAGCAACAATTTGTCAAAGAGATAAGTTGTGGACTGTATCTGATTTTTCAACAACTGACTATAATTAATGGGTTGCAGTGCTACAGATATGAAATTATGAGCAGGGCGATATAAAGGATTTCTTTTATTGAGTAATCATAATTTTCTGTGGCTTCTTTCCAACTCTATTTAGCAAGTGAACAAGATATTTTCCGTTGAATTAAACTAACAAAGGGGATGATTGAGCACTTAAACTCCAAGGACTATCCTTGGAAGATAGTACATACTTCTTCAAGATACCTAATAATTCAGTAGAAATAGTATGATTTTCCTCCCTAGTTTGAAAATTGGCTTTTTAAAAAATGTTTACTATCAGCTTATGTGTATGTTTATATGTATATGTATGTATGTATAATATATATTAGCCTCTGTGCCTGTGTCTGTGATATACATATATATATATAATTAAAAATGATAGTCAAAATTTCATTTTTACACTACTACCATTATATTATTTTACAACATATGATTTTCTAGATCTAGGATTGATTTTATAGCATTAGTCTATTTTATATTACTTTTCTGAAATAAGTACTCTTCACCCAAATCTTATTCAAAATTAAACGCAACAGTGAAATACTGTTGGATTCTAAATGGTATTTTTAAATAGTTTAAAATGTGGATTCCCTATACTAGAAGCCATTTCATTGACCAGAAAAGTACTATTGAAAAAATCAGATAATTAAATCTTAATATTGAAAATTTGACTTGTATTTTCCAGACTATAAACTTTTGTGTTGGCATCAATTTGAAACTATTTGGGATAGTGTTAATTTTCTTCCCTGACAAGCAGTTTCTTGTTTATCATAAAAAACAAAAGGCATTAACACCATCCTTAATTGAGGGTAGTCATGTGATAGAAAATGCAGATCATTTAGGAGCTTTAAGCTTTGTCAGCTGGAGCCCTAATTCCTCTCCATTAAGATTAGATAAAGTGCTCTCAAGACAATAAACTGATTATGACAACCTAACAGTACAAGTAAATTTATTAGATGAATGATTTGGGAAATTACACAATAAAAACAGAGGTAATATAAAGTTCCAAAACACTGAACAAATATAAGAATTAGGAATGGGAGCAATTCAAGATAGTGGTGTAAGAAGACTCAGAACACACCTCCTCCCCTGGACACACCAAAAATATAGCTATATACAGAAGAATTCCTCTAAAAAGACATGAGTGATTCTTTCTAAAATTAGTTGCACAGCTTCTCCACACAAAAGGATAAAAAGGTCATATTGCTATGGGTAGAAGAGGAGGAGTACTATCTTGCTCACCCTTTGTTCAATAATCCGTAAGTGAGAGGGATCTCACAAAAACCAGTGTATCCCTTAGGAGTGAGAAGTTCAAGCCCCACATCAGGCACCCCAGTCCTTGGGATCTGCACGAGAGAAATTAGCCCCCCAAATTTATGGATTTGAAAACTAATGGAGCTTATGTCGAGGACACCCAGTGGGCTATAGGAAACCAAGACTCTGCTCTTAAAGAGTTCATACACAGATTCACTCACCCTGGAACCTGGCATAAACACAGAAGATTGAAAAGTACTTAGGCCATATGTGAAAGTGATACATTGCTAATCTTAAAGTATCTGCCAGAGAGGCAGGAGTCCATCGGAATTTTGTCCAGGGATGGAGGTGTTAGAGGGTACCAGTTTTGCACTTTATCTCTACCTTGCTAGCACTCTTTGCCCTGCCTGTGTGCTCTTCTGAAGCCTCGCCCCACCAAACCTGGCAGCTGGGTTTCCCAGACATGGTGTTGCCCCACAGCACGGTCCTGCCAAAGCTGGGAGGTCTGCATGTCCCAACTCAATTTCTACTCTGGCTCCATCAAAGCTGGTGGGTAGACACAGTTCACATAGGAAATGCCCTTTGATCACCTGGCTCTTATGGAGAAGGGGCTGCAGTTCTGGGCCCGAGGGATGAAAAAGTACTGTACAGATAGCACAGTGAAACCCACCCCCAGTCTTCCTGTGACCACTCCTTCAAGACTGTTTTAACTAATATATAAAAACAAAAACAGAGAGTCAAGCAAAAATGAGGAAATATAAGAATGTGTTCCAAATGAAAGAATAAGATAGAACCCCAGATGGTGGTGGGGGGACCAAATTTGATGAAACCAGAAATACGTAATTTATCTGATGAAGAATTCAAAGTCATGGTCATAAAGTTGCTCACCAATCTCTGAAGAATGTATGAACACGAAAAGAACTTCAATGAAGAGAAAATATAAAAAGGTATCAAACAGAAGTCACAGAGGGAATACAAAAGGAACTAAAATATACACTGAATAGGTCTCAGTAGCAGACTAGATGAGTTAGAAAAAAGGATTATTGACTTGGAAGACAGGGCAGTGGAACTCACCCAAAAAAGAGCAGCAAAAAGAAAAATAAATAAATAAATAAAAATAGTGAAGAAGGGACCTATGGAAAACATGAAGTGAAACAACATTTGCATACTAGTGTTCCCAGAAAGAGAAGAGAGAAAGAGACAGAAAATATATTTGAAGAAATAATGGCTGCAAAGTTCTTTAACTTGGGAAAGGAAAGAAATTTCCACATTCAGAAAAATTAGAGATTTCGAGTAAGATGAACTCAAAGAGATCTACACCAAGAAGCATTATAATTGCAATGTGAAAAGTCAAAGTTAAAAAGAAAAATCTTAAAAGTATCAAGAGAAAAACTACTTCCAATATACAAGAAAACTCCCATAAGACCATCAGCACATTTTTCAGCAGAAATTTTTCAGGCCAGAGGAATTAACATGATATATTCAATCTTCTGAAAGCAACATACTTCCAACCAAGAATAGTCTACCTGTCAAAGTTATTATTCAGAATTGAAGGAGAGATAAAGAGTTTCCCAGACAAGTAAAAACTAAAAAAGTTCACCACCACTAAACTGGCCTTATGAGAAATATAAAAAATGCTTCTTTAAGCTGAAAAGAAATTAGTAACAAGGAAACATACGAAGGTAAAAATCTCACTGGTAAAGGAAAATATTTAATAAAAATAATGGACTAAATACTTGTAAAGCTAGTATGCAGGTTAAAAGGTAAAAGCAGCAAAAATAACTATAACAACAACAATTAGTTAAGGGATACAAAAAATAAAAATATGTCAAATGTGATATCAAAAAAATAAAGTGTGGGAGGGGAAAGTAAACATGTAGGTTTTAGAATATGTTCAAACTTAACTTGCAATTAACTTACGCTACACTGATGTGTATTTGTGTGTATGATATATAGTGTATATATGATATATAATATGTATACATATGATGTATAGTATTATATGGTATATACATGTGATATATAGTATATGCATTCTCTATATGATATATAGTAGATACATAGTATATATATATATATATATATATATGATGTGTGTAAATATTTGTGTGTATATATAGGTTATATGCAAATAGGCTGACAATATTTAAGTCTCACAGTAACCGTAAAACAAAAACTTACACTAAATATACAAAAGATAATGACAATAGAATCTAAACAAAGCACTAAAAAAAGACATCAAACAATAAGAGAAGAGAGCAAGAAGAACAGAACAGAGGGGAACTACAAAACAGCTAGAAAATAATTAACAACAAGGTGAAAAGTAGATACCTTTCTATAATCATTTTAAATGTAAATAGATTAGCTTTCCAATCAAAGGACATAGAGTAGCTAAACGGAAAAACAACAAAAAGACCTATCTATATTGTGCCTACATGACTCACCCCAGATAGAGAGATACAGAGACAGAAAAAGAAGGGACGGAAAAAGATGTTTCATGCAAATGGAAACCATAGGAAAGCAGGTGATTAATATTACATCAGACAAAACGGACTTCAAAACAATTAGTGTAACAAAGACAAAGATGGGTATAACATAATCATAAGTAATCATCCAGCAAGAAGATGATATTTGTAAATATTTATGCATTCAACACTGAAGCACCTAAATATAAAGACTGAATATTTACAGACTTAAAAGGAGAGATAAAGAGTAATATAATAATAGTAGGGAACTTTATACACACTTACATCAATGTATCATCCATATGGAAAGTCAATGGGAAAATATTGGCCCTAAATGACACATTAAACCCTAGTGTATTTGATGAATATTATACAAAATAAATATATATAATATATATAAATAATATATATGTAATAAATATATGTCATATACATACACAAGTGCACATGAAACATTCTCTAGGATAGATTAAATGTTAGGATACAAACAAGTCTCAATAAATCTTAAAAAGATTGAAAGCATATCATGCATCTTTTCAAAACACAGTGATACGAATCTGAAAGTCATTCATGAAAATAAAATTGGAAAAATTAAAAATATTTGAAGATTAAAGAGCAAGCTACTAAACAACCAATGTGTCAGTGGAGAAATAAAAAAATTCAAATGAAATTTGAAACAAATGAAAATGGACATACCATAAACCACAACATATGGGATATAGCAAAAGAAGTTCTAAGAGGAGTTTCATAGTGATACAGGCATACCTCAAAAAAACAAGAAAAATCTGAAACCAACACTTTAGCTTTATTCCTAGACAAACTAGAAAAAGAGGAACAAAGGCCAAAAATAGTAGAAAAAAATGAAGTATTAAAGATCAAAGATCAAAGTGAAAGTAGATAAAATAAATACAAAAAAATAGAAAAGATCAATAAAAACTAACAACTTATGGATTAAAAGAATATCATTAAAATTTTGACACTACCCAGAGCAAGGTATAGATATCTATCAAAATCTCAATGGTACTTTTCACAGAAATAGAGAAAACAATTCTAAAAATTGTATGGAACCACAAAAGATCCCAAATACCCAAAGCAATTTTGAGAAAGAAGAACAGAGCTTGAGGCATTATGTTCCCTGATTTCTTATTTTTTTAATGTTTTTTATTTATTTTTGAGAGACAGAGAGAGACAGTGAGAGCAGGGGAGGGTCATAGAGGGAGATACAGAATCTGAAGCAGCCTGCAGGCTCTGAGCTCGCTGTCAGCACAGAGCCCGACGTGGGGCTCGAACCCACGAACTGTGAGATCATGACCTGAGCCAAAGTCGGATGCTCAACTAACTGAGCCACCCCTATGTTCCCTGATTTCAAACTATATTACAAAGCTATAATAATTAAAACAATAAAAATTAATTTTTAAAAATCCATTTGAGGTATCATTATTAGCATTTTTTTCCTTTGTGACATGAAATGGAAAGTGCCCATTACAGATATATGATGCTATTGTGTTAGGCTCTCACATCAGTGCTTCTAGTAATCAAATTTGAAAGGTATCATTTTAAAAGATGCCAACATCACTCTTCATCAGGGAAATGCAAATCAAAACTATAATAAGATGTCACATCAAACCTTTCAAAATGATTAAAGTAAAAAACACAAGAAACAACTGTTCACAAGAATATGGAGAAATACGGAACTCTCTTGCACTGTTGACAGAAATGCAAGCTGTTGTAGCCACTGTGGAAAAAAGCATAGGAGTCCTCAAAAAGTTAAAAATAGCACTACCCTATGATCCAGTAATGGCACTACTGGGTATCTACCCTAAACATACAAAAACTCTAATTCAAAGGGACACATGCACTCCTATGTTTAAAGCAGCACTATTAACAATAGCCAAATTATGGAATCAGCCCAAGTAACCTCTGATAGATGAATAAAGAAGTGGTATATATACATATATAGAAAGAAATATTATCCAGCATTTAAAAAAATGAGATCTTGCCATTTGCAATAACATGGATGAAGCTAGAGAGTATAATGCTAAGCAAAATAAGTCAGTCAGAGAAAGACAAATGTCATATGATTTCATAATCTCCTATGTGGAATTTAAGAACCAAACAAATGAGTGTAGGGAAAAAAGAGAGAGAGAGAGAGAGAGAGAAAGAGAGAGAGAGGGAGAGAGAGGGAGAGAGAGAGAGGCAAACCAAGAACCAGACTCTTAACTATAGAGGACAAACTGATGGTTACCAGTGGGGAGGAGGGTAAAGGAATGCGTAAAATATATAATGAGGATTAAGAAGGTAATGATTATGATGAACACCAGGTGTTGTATGGAAATGTTCAATCACTATATTGTTCACCTAAAGATAATAGAACACTGTACGTTAACCAACTGAAATTAAAATAAAATCTTAAAATTTACAAACTAAGAAAACTTGCTAATTAAATGTGGATTGCACAATTAAAAATAAGGAAAAAGCTCAATAATACAAAAATGGATTGAACAACTCCAAGGAAAACTGGAGAAATAAAAGGTAGGTAATTTGTAAAATATAAAGCAATGTTACTGAAGTAATAAACTCTAAGAATACCAATATTTATAACTTGCATAGACATATATTGAAAAGGCTTTTAATATCATAATAATGAAATTATGTTAGTTTTATTCAGAAAGAGAGAGAGAATACCACTGAGAGATATGTAGCAAAAAACCAATATTGACTTTAAACAACAATGATTAAATGTTAATCCCAGTAAAAAAAACGACATTTTTCTTTGACTTTGGACAAAATGTTAATGTCTGTGTTGAGATTTGCACAGGTAAAATGCAGATAATAATATCGCAGAAGGATATTGAGAAGCTTAATTAATTTCTCCAGAGTGCTACGGACATGAGAAAATGTACATGTAGTCTGGGCATTTAATCACTATTACTCCTCCAGGAGTTTTCTTTTGATATTGCCTGAGGAAGCTAGATGGAAGACTGCCAAGTTACTGAACACCCAGAAGGAGCTAGAATACCTTGTACTTAATAGTAAAACAAATGAATTAAAAGCTAGACTTTGGAAGAAATCTTAAGGAAATGAAAAAGTCAACCACATGGGAATGGCAGAGGGGATCAAATAAATTAACATTATAATTTACAGTTAAAAAAAAAAGAAAAAAAGAATGTATGTATGTGAACTAAAGGTCTTGAAATAAGGGAGGGAAAGAGGAAATGCAGAAATTGAGTGACAGGGAGGGAGAAAAGAGATAGATAGATAGATAAAGATAGATATATAACTATATAGATATAGATATGCACACACACATATATACACACATGCAAATATACAAATTTATAAATATGTATAAATATACCCATATATATGTATATTTTAGCTAAAGAAAGAAAAGAAAGCAGGGTTATATGTGGGAGAGAGCAGAGGCAGATGGAGTAGGTATGAGATAAGCCCATTGTTAAATACAAGTAACTTGGAAACAAATAATTCAGAAGGTTATGAAATTTTTAAGTGTTTGGAGAGCTGTTCAAACTCTTCAAAATTAAAAAGATAAGGTTTCTGCAGTAGAATTAAGATTAATATTCCAAAATCAAATGATTGAGTGAGTTTTTTGATTCAGAGAAATGATAGAACGTTAAAAAAAATAGATTGTTTTCTGGGACACAAAAGTATCCAACTCTGAAAGAAGTACTTGAGTGAAAAAATAAAAATAATTTCCACCAAAACCTCTACCAATCTAGTTTGTCCTATATACAATTAAATATGAGCTGAAGTTTATTAGGTAATGGTTAAAGACTGTTGAGAATTAAACATACAGAAAATCCTAGGAAAGTTAGTAAATCACAACATGAGTAGAGAAAAAAATTAGGTCTATGTTTGTCCTTCGTTTGCCCCAAACAACCTAGCAAATGAACTCAAGTATATTATGGGAGGTCCTAGATTGTCAGTGTTGGAAAAACCTTTGGGATCAGAGGTTTTCATCTACGTGTTAAGTGAAAGTATTCTGTATTCATACTCAGATACCCATTTCTTAACTTTGACTAAAGTTTATAATTTGATGTCACAACACTGTTTTCTAGACAGAAGAAAAAGATAATGGAAGATACAATTCTTGTTGGCAAGCAGCTTATAGTCCAGGTGGAGCATCAAGCCTTCAACCTAATACTTGCTGAAGCCTGCAGGTTGCTAAAAGGTGATCATAACTTGCCATCAACTCTTTCCTTGAATGAGAAGACTAGGTCTATTGGGTCAAAGTCATTTTAGGAAAATGAATGTTTCAGGCAGAGCCGCTCTAATATTGATCACTGTCACACTTTCACTTACCTTACAGAGAAATCTGCCAAGAACAACCTAACACTTTTGACAGTTTTTATTGATTTATCACCCATCTTTGACTGTTTGGACAGGATTTAGTTGTAGGCTAAGAGCTTAAAATAAATCCTCATCAATGTATTATCAAGATCTAAAAAGTTTAAAGTTATATAGCCCTAGAACCAAGGTAGGCAGGAAACAGACTACATATCAATTTTCAGATTTATAAAAGGAGACTGGGTTCCAGGCCTCTACTATTTAAATTATACTTTAGGGGCGCCTGGGTGGCTCAGTCAGTTGAGCGTCTGGCTTCAGCTCAGGTCATGATCTCACGGTTCATGGTTCGAGCCCCGCATCGGGCTCTGTGCTGACAGCTAGTTCAGAGCCTGGAGCTTGCTTCAGATTCTGTGTCTCCCTCTCTCTCTGACCTACCCTGCTTGTGCTGTCTCTCTCTGTCTCTCAAAACTAAATAAAAAAAACATTGAAAAAATTAAAAAATATAAAGTATACTTTAGTAGCCTACTTCTTGTTTGGATGCCCAGTAGCTAGCACAATATTTGGCATAGAAGTATACAATACTTGTAGAATAAATGATAAATGGTCACAGTGCCTTTGGACAAGTTAAATACCAATGTCCTTGTCACTGATGACTTCCCCTGGGCCCTCAACATTTCCCCCTATATTTTTACAAATGCTTTTATACTACTAAGAGAAAGCTTTATTGATAAATTTGTGTGTTAGGTCTTGGTAACTCTTGGTTAAAATCCTTACCAGGTAGCACATCATGGGTTCTAGCAATTCTAGTCACATGCGCCTGCCCACAGCTTCCTGAATAGCACATTTCACTCCATCCTTTAATGCTATGTGGACTCCGCCTGCAGAATCATTTCTCCATTTTTCTGCTTAATAATTGTACTCATGATTTAGGATTCCAGTGTTTTATGAACTCAGTGAAGATTTTCCAGAAGAACAAATCCTTTTTGGTGTTCTTTGGTGTTTTTTGGTTTATTGCTCTATATAGTTTTGATTAACTCTATAATATTGTAATTCTATGTTTGTGTATTTATCTCCCCTGCTGGGCTATTAAATAGAAACTATGCTGTCTTTTGTATTTCTAGTATATGCTAGACTGTAATAAACTCTCTTGAATAAATAGGTAAATGAATGAATGAATGAATATATTTTTGTTGGCTAAGAAGGGGAAGAAATGCTTGGGCCCATGGTAGCACCTAGTTCCCTGACAGAAATTAGAGCTGCTTCTTTTTTGTTTTTTTGTTTTTAATTTTTTAAATGTTTTTATTTGTTTTTGAGAGAGAGAGAGACAACATGAGCAGGGGAGGGTCAGAGAGAGAAGGTGTCACAGGATCTGAAGACAGGCTCCAGGCTCTGAGCTAGCTGTCAGCACAGAGCCTGATGTGGGGCTCGAACCCACGAACCTGAACCGTGAGATCATGACCTGAGCTGATGTCAGACGCTTAACCGACTGAGCCACCCAGATGCCCCCTCTTTTTTGCTTTTGATCTAATTGGATCATGGAAGTATCTGAATCTGCTTTGTAAAGTTTTGCTGCTTTCAAATTTTAAAAGTGTTCTAGTTAGGATTTTTAAAGTACTTCAATATTGCTAACATTTACCTCTTACTGTTACTTTTAGAAAAGTTACATCAGCCTTTAGCAGGGATAAAATCTAGCAGTGACATAAGACTTGAAGTTAGGCAATAATAATTGGATAAGCCATTGGCTGGTCTTCTATGGCCAGCAAAATTTACTTGAAGGGAAGGAGTGCGTAAGTCTGGATACAAGAAAACATTGTATATAAAAGAGCACACATTTTCTGGAAACTTCTGAAAATTTGCAGGATACCCAATTTAGTAATAGGTAGGGAAGTAAGCATTTAATTAACACAATTGGACGATTGTGGACGATTTTTAGAATTATGTAACTAGAGCTTTATCTCTTTAAGGTCTTAGTCTTTTGTTAAAAATGCTAAAACTCTCCACTGAGGTAATACTTAGATCACTTTCCGGTGTTTGACACCTTAAAATGATCAATAGCTACAGGCAAATTTTCCTGAAAAGCAAAGGGTAGAAGGTTTAATAGAGTATTACTAGAAGTCCTACCTTGCCCTGGACAATTTTAGTTTATGCCTATTATGTCTCTGTCATTACTATTAGTATATTATATCATTCTCAGAATTGTTCTTATTTGATCAATAAATTATATTGTCACCTTAACAATGAGAGAAGAATAAAACTGGGAGTGATAAGATACATAATAAAGTGGCTGGATGCACTAAAACCAAACATAGACATTCATAATGACTGAGCCCAATTCCTTAGGACTAATACCTACAATTCTGAAGGAAGCTTTACCTGCATAACTCATTTACACAGTTCAGGAATGCAGTAACAATGAAAAACCTTTTTTTGACCTTTCTATGTAACGAGTTTATGAATCCATTACTGGAGCTTACATTTCCCCCATTGCAAATTAAAACACTTAGTGCCTGAAGTAGATTATTTATTAATGTAAATCATTGTCTAAACTCATCTCCTATTCTTAGAATTATGATTGCATTCTGATGATAGTTTGATTGATAGGTAGGTGAAAAATAATCTTGATCAGCAATGAACGTGTAATCATTTGGTATATGACCTGACCTTGGTTTACAGATTGTGGTGTATTCCTGTAGAGGAAAAGTAGAGGAGGGCTAGAGGGATTTGCCCTGGGATCCATCCACAAGTGTGCCTGTGTATCAGTCTGGCATTTATGAAGTAGAAAGTCAATTAATATTTAAAATGACTAATTACTCATTTTATAAATTTGAAGTTTTACATCTCAGGTTGATTAAATAATCCTTTCAAAGTGGTGGTGTTTCATCTAATTACTCAGAAAGTCCTTGGTATGTTAAGTGTTCAGTGACAATCTCCACATAACAAAATAATATCATAATGTGAAATTATTCACTAATGAACTGACCACTTATATAATTAATATTATGCAAAAATCTCAATACATTTAGCACTAGGAAAAAATCTCCTTTAGTGCAAACATTTTGGAAAGTAAATTCTGCAAATGTTGGAAAACAATGGTGACCTGCTAGGGACTCCAGAAGAGAAATATTTGAATTGTAAAGATTTCAGAGACTCTTGAGAAAAGTGGAAAAACCATTGACTATTTTTCTCAACATGCCTCTTATAATCATGTTATTCAAGTCAAATGTGAAATGAACACTGTATTTTACTTAATATATTTTTTTAAATGGCCAAAAGAACAATTCAGCACTTAACCCATTCTTTGTGTGTTTTAAGTATTATACCATTGAAATTAATGCCTAAATTCTAATTAAAAGTGAATGCAATTTGATAATTTACATTTATTTTTAAGACAAAGACTTGTGCAATTCTTTTCATTCACCGTATTCTAGAGAAATGTGGACGGTTTTCAGATTTATCCTAAGTGGATTTTTTCAATGAAAATTATACTCACATAAGATGACTTCTTATAATTTCCTAATTCACTCACTGAATACACTAATAGAATATCCATCTAAAAACAATTCTGTACAAGTTTGCAGAGTTGATTAAAAAAGTTATAAAGATTTACCTAAACAAACTCAAGTCAAATGCAAGTAGTATATGCTGAAAGCATTCTGTATAAGAATAATTTAACTAAGAAATTCTTTTTTGACCATGAATGTTAAGGAAGTAAAGTATTTGAAATGGAAAAATCACTCTTCTTAAAATTCTAGATTTATTTAAATGGTTATACAGTTCCAATGTTTATAACTAATTCTTATGTGCTCTCATCTTTTCTATATAAATTTCTGCACCATTTTTTATTCATCCATAATGCTTCATTCTCTGTAGTGTTTTCCAGGAAAACTGCAGTTGACTTAAAATATGTTTTTTCTACATCCCATTATAGTCATTGATGAGTATCAACTTCCTTATTAAGGCTATAAACCTGGAGAACACTGAATTCTCCACTTTATTTAGTCCACAAAACATATTTTCCAGTACTTCTTTAATTCCTACATATTGAAAGAATCATAGATTGTCAGAGAGATTTTTGATACACTGGGGAAAAATTTAATTTCGTATTTTGAGACTAATGCCCCTAAACTCTATGTGACCTTAAAAAAGTCCCTTAACCTCTTTGGATATAAACTTTCCACATTTAAAGCAGAGAGTTATTTGTTCTTGCTATAGGATTCTATGTATACCACTAAATTTATATACATTTATAATCACAAAAGAATAAAAAGGAAGAAAATCCAGTCATAGATAATACTATATATAGTAAGATAATATACACAGCTTTTCCCCCTCTATTGTTTATTTAACATGTCTGAATGTTAAATGTTAACCATCTAAATTAAAATGTTTTTATACCTCCTATCCCAATTTATAATATCTCTTGTGATATGGATATCATACATATTACCACCAAACTCTCACATGATGACATATTATAGGGAAATGAGATACTCCAACAGCTTAATTAGAGAAAATGCAACCTGAATCTTACTTGGCATTCTTGCTAGTGCTGTGGCAATGGCCACAGAGAGTTCCTTGGAAGAAATCTTCATTGTTTGCAGACATTATAGCAACATTGAGTATTTCCAAACTATTTACACACAAATATTAGGATTAAAAAAATTAGTCTTGGAACTTTTGGCACTACTTGCATATAGTATATTAATCATGATACAAAACTAAAAGACCCCTTTTATGTGTCTCTATTCTTTTCAACATGCACTGCCAAGCTTATCTCCTCCTATCCCATTTCCATTTCTAATAAGTAGTTTTCCTTGTTAACTCTTAGCCACGTTTTCATGAGGAGCTAACAACGATTAAGAAAAAGTATTTCTTATTTATGGTATAAGGCTTTAATCTTTTCTACTTTGCTGATTTCATTTAAATAGCATGGCCTGACAATAATTTCTTATCTATTCTTATAGATCCTCCTCATTCTCTTTTATAGCTGAGTCATTAAAGATTCAAAGACAAGTGAACCATCGATTCCTGAAAAAGTCTAGTGTGGACACACACACACACACACACACATAAACAAAAAATGAATAGCATACAAAAGTGGCATATTGAAAATGCACATTTTGTTATTTAAGCCCAAAGAAAGAATGTTTCACATACATTCCCTAAGGAAGTCTGGTTGAGATTCATAGAGCAGGTGGTATTTGCACTGTATAGGAAAGTGGGGTTAACCAAGAAGAAAAGTTTGTGGAGGAGCACGTAGGCAGAGTGAGCAGCATGTACAAAAGGCCCAGACTAAATGTCCCCTGCAGAGCAGGGTGTATGCTATTTATCCCACACACAGTGGCTATTCAAGTCAGTTTCTTAAATTTAACTGAACAGAAGTAAGAATAGGTTTAAGAATGTTGAGTTCTTCTGTATGTTTGACCACAAGAAGCCTGATGGGGAGAATGCCATGCATGAGGTTGGATAAATATATCTGGAATAGTTTGATAAAAGGAGTTTCATCTTTCTTTTCAATATAGATTTATGACAAATTGGTTAAAGCCATTATTATAGATGAACTTCCCAGCAAGAAGTCAAGAAGAAAATGACAGAGCTGTCGGAAATATATTTTAAAAGTCAGAAGGAAGATGAGGAGCCAGCAAAAGGGAAAAGGGAGGTGAGTATATATGAAGGCTGAAAATCAGGTCTCATAAACCAAAGTAAGAGTATGTTACCGGTAAGGAACTATCCATGTTTCAAAATCACAGGGGTCTTAAGTTAGCTGAAAATGTAAGCAAAATGCAAAGTTGGTATCATATCCAAGAAATCATTGTCAAGATCAAAGTACTGGAATTTTCTTCTGTGCTTCCTTTTGGATTTTTATAGGTCCAGTTCTTTATTTAAGTCTTTAATCCATTTCAGTTGATTTTGGGGCATACTATAAGAATCCATTTTAATTCTGTTGCATGTGGATATCCAGCTTTCCCAGTATCACTTATTGAAGAAACTGGCTTTTCCCCACTGTGTATTCTTGACACATTTTTTGAAAATCAGTTTATTATATAAATTTGGGTTATTTCTGGGCTTTCTATTATGTTCTGTTGGGGTGTGTGTGCATGCGTGTGTGTGCACGTGAGTGTGTGTTTCCTGGCACTGTGCTATTTTAAAAAGGCAACAAAATCAGAAATAGACAAGTAGGACCATATCAATCTAAAAAAGCACCTTGGGGGCACCTGGGTGGTTCAGTCAGTTAAACATCCAACTTTGGCTCAGGTCCTGGTCTCACGGTTCATGTGTTCAAGTCCCATGTCAAGCTCTGTGCTGACAGCTCAGAGCCCGGAGCCTTCTTCAGATTCGTCTACCTCTCATTCTCTGCCCCTCCCCACTTGTGTGCAAGATCTCTTTCATTCTCGCAAGAATAAATAAACATTAAAAGACTAAAAACAAAAAAATCCTTTCCTTTTCTGCAAAGGAAACTATCAACAGTTTAAAACTGACTTATGTAATATCAGAAATACTTTTTAAACAACATATATGTTAAGGGGTTAATATCTAAAATATGTAAGGAACTTCTCCAACTCAATAGCTAAAATCCAAGTCATTTTGGATTTTAAAAAATGGGTAAAGGACACTGAATAGACCTTTGTTTCAAGAAAGATATACAAATGGCCAACCATGTATATGCAAAGATGCACAGTATCACTAGTCATCAGGGAATTGCAAACCCAACCACAATGAACTATCAACTCATATTTGTTAGGATGGTTACTGTTCAATCAATCAATCAAGAAATATATAAGTGTTGTTCAGGATGTGGAAAAATTCATGTACATTATCAGTGGAAATGTAAAATGGTGCAGCTATTGTGGAAAAACAGTAGGCAGGTTCTTTGAAACATTAAAAACAAGTTACCATATCATCTAGCAATCCAACTTCTGGGTATTTATTTAAAAAATCATAAGATTTTTAAGACATATGCATCCCCATGTTCACTGCAGCATTATTCAGAATAGCTAAGATATAAAAGCCACCTAAATATTCACTGATAGATGAATGAATAAAAAATATGTGGCATGTGCATAGAATGGGGTATGATCCAGCCATATAAAAGGAATTCCTGCCATAGGCAACATCCCAGATGAACTTTGAGAATTCTGCTAAGTCATTCTCTGCTAAGTACGGCCATAGAAAGACAAATGCCACATGAATCCACTTATATTCAGTATTTAAAACAGTTAAGCTCATAGAGACAGAAAGTAGAATGGTGGGTGACAGGGCTAGAAAGAGGGGGAAATGGGGAGTTGATGTTCAACGGATTTCAAGTTTTGGTTTTGCAAGATGAATGAGGTCTAGAGATCTGCAGTAAAACACTGTGCATAAAGTCAATAATACTTGACCCAAGTACACATAAGTTTTTGTTGAGAGTAGATCTCATGTTATCTGTTCACAATACAACAACAACAAAAAAAGATAATTTGAGCAATTTAGGCAATTTAGGTAGAGTACTCATGGTTGACCTCAAGCTGAAGTGGGCTGAGGAATGAATGGAAATAAAATGAAAGAAGCCTGTGAAAAACTTTAAAGATACATGTGAAATAAGATAAAATTGATGAAAGGTAGTTCCAGCAGAAATGAAAAACAATGGCATCAACAGGCTTGACAAAAACAGAATAAAAAAAGTCCCCAGAGATAAGGAAGAAAAGATTTTTTAGATGACCTGTGTTCTCACTGCTGAGAGGTCCAGGTGTAAGACCGAATGTGTTACCATCTAAATCCCCACCTCCACCCCCTCCATGGCCACTTGCTATAACACCAGGCTGATATACAACAGCTGATTGAGAAGGACTCAGATTTCTGTTAAAAATCTTTTGAAATTATAAAATGCTGCATTATTAACACTTCTGTATTGAAACTACTGCA